>UNPT01000101.1:0-140121 GCA_900536445.1 Hymenoscyphus occultus
TGTATAGAAGTGATTTTAGCAGACGGTGGTTATACAAAATACTAGCAGTTTGCTTAAAGCAGCATTAACTTGCATTCCAAGGTGCACAGACGCCCCACATCAAATAATTGGGCCCTGTACCAAAGTATCCTCTTCTTGGGAAACCTTCTATCGTTGGGATACCCCTCTCCCTCTTTTACTATACTGTAAGAGAGTACGAGTACACGCCCGCTTTTGTCCTTTTTTGCGTGTTTGTTACGAGTACTGTATCTTACCTAGGTAGGTATACTCATATGAGCAGTACAGTACTGTACAGTACGTGAAGTATCCTGTCGGTACTCGAACTCGAACTCATACTCATACTCATACAGTATAGTATAGTACAATCCTCTAGAGACTAATCCACGTGCTAGTGCTCGTGCTTGGGAAGAAGTATATTTCACTTCTCTGAGTGGGAGTGTGAACTTCAGACTTGGAAGGTGTATATGTATTAGAAATAAGCGGTTTGCAGACGTGCTTCGGGACACATGGTACAATGGACATCAAATCAATCAGTCAAATCAACTTCTCTCTCTCTGTGTTGTACTTACCCTTTACAGTACTTACCCTTACTTACCTTACCTTATAGCCCTCACAGTACCGCAGCAGTACCAGTCCCCGTATCCCAAACGAGTCTTGGCAGCGTCATTACTTTTTTTTTAATTTTTTAATTTTTCGATTTTCGATTCTGGGTTGGAATTCTTTGGAGGATGGAAAGGGAAGGGAATGGAAGGGAGGGGAGGGGAGGAGAGGGTACTGGATGTTACTCGTACATATAGGATCGAATTAAATCAAATTAAATCAAATTATGTGGAAGTACTAGGTAGTAGGTATTATATCCTATTCTCTGACAAATAAGGCGTATGTTCGTCTCATACTTTCTTTCTCTCTCTCTCCCCCCTCCCCTTCCCCTTCCCCCTCACCTTCCTTCCATTCGAGGGCAAGGGATGGGATATCGCAGCCTCCTAGAGTCCTGGACTACGATCCGGGATATAGCTGTAGCTGTGAAGTGAAGTGGGAAGGAAGGTTACTGGTTGGTTACTGGATGTGTACCATTTTGGTGTTTTGTGTTTTGTATCTTTTGGGACCTTTGGGGGATCGTTGATGTGGTTGTGGTGATGTGATGTTGATGATGCTTGTGTTAATGAGATTTAGTTTATGGGAGAGGGAGGTGGAGGGGGATAAGGAAGGGGAGGGAAGGGAAGGCTGTTTATTATAAGGCTCTGGATCTTGCGATGGTGGTGGTGGGATAGAAGGACTTTTGATAAGGAGAGTGACGGGGCTACGTTTTTTTAAATTTTATTATGCGGCTCTTGATCTTGCGATGGTGGGATAGAAGGACTTTTGATAAGGAGAGTGACGGGGCTACGTTTTTTTAAATTTTATTATGCGGCTCTTGATCTTGCGATGGTGGGATAGAAGGACTTTTGAAAAGGGGAGTGCCAGGTTCCGGTTTTTTGGTATGCGGCTCTTACTCTTGCTCTTGTGGTATATTACTGCTTTGCTAGTAGATACGGGGACGGGGGATTGACTGGTAAGTGGACTGGACTGCTTAAAGGTGAGGCTGAGGCTTTTTTGAAGGGATGGGGGGGATCGTCGATGAGAGGGATGGTAGGATTTTGTTTACTTGTACTGTAGAGTTTGTGAGATTACGTTTTATTTCGTTTCGTATGTGTGTGTGTGTGTTGTTCCTTTGTTTGGTTTGGTTTGTGGGGAAGGGGATCGTCGATGATTGTAATGAAGGGTTTTAGTATCTCTTCGTCGAGATGGTTTTTTTCTAGCAGGGTTTTTCCGTAGGGCGGCTTTTGTGGTGGGGTTTTGTGGAGTTGCATTGGAATTGAAGTGGAAGTGGAAAGGAAAGGATATTTTGGTTATGTCTCTATTTCCTGGTCCTTTTTTTTCAAGATCTACTAGTATTCTACAGGAGGAGGTAGATGTAATATTACGACTATTACAGTACTTCAATATTACGGAATATGGAATAGCTACTTCTGTCCTGTCCTATACTACATTACTTCTTCCTTCTTCCGAATCCCATCTTAATCTCGCGATTTGAAGATTTATTATCAGATCCCTTGAATGAGAATAAGAATAAGAATCAGAATGAGGATAGGATAGTAAGTTACAAAATCCTTGTTTGTTTTGTTAAGTTATGGAAGATTACTGAGAGGTTTGGTGTTGTGGTTATACTAAGGGTACATGGCGATGAAATGTTACGATGGTATTTGTGGATGGATGGATGGACTCGGTTAAGTGTGTATGTCTAAGAGAGGGTAATGGGTAGTGGATAGAGCTCTTTACTGTACTGACTTGTATAGAATAGAATAAAGGATTATTTTGATGTTCTAGTGATCAAGTATAAGAACGTGTTTCTTATATTCAGCTAGCTATAAGTCTTACCTGTTTACTATCCCCGTTTGAGAGTAGAGGATCTCTTAAGAATTTAACCTTTTTCTTTCTCTCTTGAAAGACTTGAATAAATAAAAGAGGGGTCTGGCAACCTCTACTCTATCCTTACTATTCTCTCCTTTTTAGGATAGAATATATACCATCGAGTAATATGCGGCTTTTATCATGGTTACTTGTATGATACTACATTATATTATAATACCTTTGATATTGTGTTACGGTATTAGGGAGGAAAGTAGAATGGGTGGTTGGGTGGTTGGAGATATATCTTCTTATTGTTTTACTTGTACTTACACTATATGTATGTTATGGAAAAGGATTTTAGTTGTTGATGTAGGAGGGTGATCGATACTAGTGATATCCTGTATGAAGAAGTGGTTAGAATATTTTGTGTTTGGGGATGGGGATGGGGGATGGGGATGGTTAGTTGTTGTGGAATGGGATAGGGAGAGGGGAGGGGATAGATGATATGTGATGTGGTTGAGATTTAGTCGCCATGATTTGAATAGGCTCTCCACGCGTGGCTCCCGGCTTGATCAGAACTAGTATAGGGCTTCTGGCGCAGGAAGCAAGGCGAGACATGTAGAACAATCATTAGTTTAGTTCACTTTACACAAGTTCTCAAGTTCCAACAGAACCCTCATCCAGCTTGGTAGTGCATACACAAATGATTCTTATCACACCGTATGAAGTTGCACAACGCAGCTTTCTGTGGAATACACCTTGCTTTTCATATGGACAGACTCCTTATTTCTGTAATCAAGAGGGTGGGAGTGTGAGGTCCCTTTTCTAAACTTCTAAACTTCTAAACTTTTGGCCTCTACTTGCTAGTCCTGTTTTGAACTACAGTATGGATGGTTATAATTCTATATCATCCACTAATCCTCTGCCGTTTCGCAAACACAGGCGATATGCGGCAGCCAATTGTAAGCCTTACCAAGATACATCCAGCAGGATACATCTTGACACTATACTTCTTCAGGATTATTAGGATTCCCTTCCGAGGTTCTCCTTTAGGTAATCTTACTTCGGAACCGATAGAACGACGTGGTATAGTCGTCGCTGTGATGGAGCAAGTAAGAGGAAAAGTTGCTCCGTACTGAACTGCCAAATTTAAACTGATCAGTACAGGTGTATATAAGCAAGGAGAAAATTACGATTTGGTGAGTGTGTGTGGGTAAGTGTTTAAAATCCGTACCCACTTTCTCTTCCTCTTACGAGACGAAATTGTATTTATAGGGAAGGCGAGAGGGAGAGTTCTACTACAAGGAGAGAAGTGTCGTGCTTTGCCTTCGTGCTTTCTCTAGTGTTGTTGGTGTGAAGTTGCGCCACTAGCGAAGGTATATCGGGGCATGTTAATGATTACTAGTATCTCCTGCACCGCCCGGCGTAACTCTCGACCAGGATTAAGCACCCTCGCGTAGAATTGTTTAACGCATTAAATATGCAGGTCAATTCTGACACCTTGGCATTGCTAAGCTATCAATTGTACTGGATCTTAGTAAGGATGTATATAGTCACAAGACTAGAACGTGACTATATGTTTCTAATAAGATAACTATTTGATTAGTAATTGAAGTACTTCTCTTTATACTATATATAATTATATACTTAATCTTAATAAGTTTGGATTAGGCAAATAATTTAGCTCAAGCTGTCATTTGTATTAGGAGACGTTACAAATCTTGGTACAAATCTATATGTTGTTTTTCTACCTAGGATAGCACGTCCTTGACCCACTTTCAATTTACGCCGGACGGTGCAGGAGATAGAGGAAGGTAATATATATAGCTCCTACGCTATATATTCCTTCATGGCGCAGATAATACTATGGTTAGGTACTACGCTACACATTTATTACTGGCATAGATAAGTACTTCACCCCTTAACATTTCCTTGGCACCTCTGCCTCTCTCGCTTAGCCACGATTCACTCTCATCACATCATCAATCTACCACTACTCCAACACCACCTAACAACTCCCAAAACGTACGAAAATCCCCTAAAACCCAACCAAAAAAATGCAAAAGATCCTAACGCCTTTCGACGTCGCCAGGGAGAGAAACCAGACGTACTGAGTTTCTTCTATTGGGCTATCATTCCTGCGCTCTTCCGTTTTTGGCTAACAGGCACCACGTTTCAGTGTGTACGGCCGTTGTCTCAACAGTAACATTCTGACGTGTTAACATGTTGCCGCTGAGCCAGATAGACGTGTTCCTTGGAAGCGTACAAATGATTGAGGGTTGGTTGCTTGTTTCGAGATATGAAGGGTGTTGGTGGGTATTTGTGGAGCTTGGGTGCTAGCGTGGATGGGAAGCCGAAGAGGGGCCGGGGGAGGGGGAGTGGTGGGCGCTATGTTGGAATTTTGGAAGGTGAGGTGAATCTGTGGGTTGAATCTTGGCTTGGGTGTAGATGTAGATAACGGCGGAGCGAGTTGTCCTTTATCTCCGGCTCTCAATGTACTGGAAGTATGAGAGCCAGCGTACTCATTGGCAACTTTTTACTGGTAACCAAAACTCAAGAATCCCTGCCGAGGATGCTAGGCTAGCTGACCTTTGAAGTGAAAACCTCGGGATTGAAGATGAAGTTCATCTTCAGAATGTTGGTTCTGACGCGAGTACAGCATTGTTTGGGAATGTAAAGCGTCTACATATATTTATAAGGAGAGAAGATGAGTAGCTGCGGCCTTTGTATTCGACCAAATCACGGCTGCTATATAGGAAATATTGATTTGGCTGAATCGACGATGTGTTTCACCCTTTCTCTTACTCCAGATTTGCACTCCTTTGATGGAGATAGCGATTCTTACCCAAAAGGACGACGTCTCTCTAGCTCTGACTACATATAGGTAAAGAGCACTGATTGGTTACTTCGCTCATGAGAGGACTAGAAGTCGCAAAGTTGCCATGCTCATATTCCACAGATTTACCCGACACCAGGAGTGATCCATCAAAACATGATGTATCCATCTGACGCGAAAGTATTATCTATTTGTCATCGAGCTGCTGGGAATGAGCTAAATTCGTTTTGGAGAGAAAGAGAGAGTACTCAAATGGAGGGGGTTTTCCTCGTAACAGATCATGGCTATGGAGTGCAATTCCACAGTACTATTCAACCCATTTTGGCTAACTGCATTCTTCAACGGAATCCAGACCTCTCGGCATAGTTTCATATATTAAATGGGTAGGAGCACAAGCGGATTCCTGCTGTTTATTCGACCCGGCCTGTTAGTTACCAGTTCGTCTTGGACCATGCAAGACTTAAAATTAACTCAAGTAGGAGGCGTAGTCAGGATGGATTATCAGTAGATCAAAGGGTGGAGGGCCATGCTAGCGACCTATTTAAAGGCGGGTGTGTATGGTAGATATATTCTCAGCAGGACATCTAGGGCCTTTGCCGTACTGACTGGTCTATTTGGCTTTCTGCAATGGTTTGGTGGTTAATAAATTAAGAGAGACCCGACGGGTTGTGGTTGTCTACGGTCCTTTCAACCAATCCAAGAAGGCCTTGAAGCGAAACTTGACGTTTGATATTCATAGAAAGCATGTTTCCATTGTTTCTTTTTTCCCCTCTAATCGTAGACTTATAACACTGTGTTTGCGAAAAAGTGAAGATGTGCAAAGTTCTATAATGAATGCCAAGTAATCGAATCATCATGTCCAGGAAACCAAGAAGAAATATAAACAAAGATAAGTCATGGGGAGTCTCAACGGTGGTAGAGGTGAGTACTTTTATCGAGAAAGACCTCTGTTGGAGACAAGTCTAAGAATTCGACATTACTATAGAAGAATCGAAGCGTGAGGGATACTATAGTTAAAAAAAGCAGGATAGGCAAGATTTCAGATAAAACCCGTTCTTTAGTAATTAATTCCTATAGCCAAACAAAGTATTAAGAAGATGAAACAGAAGAAGGGCAACTTTCCTTCATATCTTTTCGTGAAAATTGGGATAGGAAAAATGGTGGCACCAACTTGGCCATAAGTGTCTCCTATTCCATTTTGTATGACTTGTTAATCCCTTATCACAAGATAGATAATATCTGGCTTAATGATGTTACTGTCGATTTCCAAATTACCCTCGAAACCAAGCCCCGAATTCGAACTCAATAATTAGCGCACGCATTTCCATGGCCTTAAGTTAACACTTATCAATCACTTTAACAAAGGACCTCCTTAATAATCCCCACGCCAGGAATAATATTATGAGTATACCCGGCCAATTATGTGCCTTGACCGGGAAAGTCTTTGAGTTGCTCATCTCGAAGATGTTTAGTACGAGCTTTTATAGAAAACTACGCTGAATTACTGTTTGGTGGTTCAGATATACTTTTAAGTCTAGAAAGGTTCCAGGGGAAGAGATAAAGCTGCTGTACTTCGGCAGAGCGACTTAATTCTTGGCGAATAGGTTTGAGTAGGGCTAATTCTACTTAAGTAGAGCTAAGAGGTAGGAACCTCATGCATATTCAAAGACCCCAGTATGCGAAAGTATCCATTATTCAAGTGAAGGAAATAAAATCAATCACTCATCATTTCTTACCTACAAACAGTTCCCAGCCACAAAATTACACAGCTCAGAAGTCAAAACGGCAAGAGAAAATCATACACCATCAACCAGTCAAGAAAATAAAACTTGGTGAGCGCCTACTGTACATACATCTTGTATCTTTGCTGTGCGCCAAAATTTGAAATCAAAAAATATTTCCTCGCTACATTCTTCCAATTTTCTGACATCAACCTTGTGGTGTACTGTTATGCCACCACAAGAAAAACCAAGAAAACAGAAGAAAAAACAAGAAGAAATATCAAAACGGCTTATCCTTTGCAAGATAGGAAAAATACCCTCTTGCCAAAAAACCACCACCAACAAAAAGATGTCCTCCATCATTAATTTGATCATGCGTCAACAAAAGTATCGACACAATGATCAGCCAACACCTTCACAACTCTCCTTGGAGAGGCAAAACTAATAGCAAATCGTCCACAGGATTCTACACCAACGAAGCCAAAAACATACCAAGAATCCCTAAGCAATAAGCAGATTATTCATAACCTCCAAGAAATTGAGAGTTACGACCAAAATTTCTTCTGATGGACCCAGATTATGGCAGACTGAAACCTCCATTGACGGCATTAAGCAAGTCATTGGAGTTTGTACGATTTTGTGCAAAACGTTCGTAGCTGTCAACATAGAGATCATCAGTACTCGTGGTGTTCTTAACATGCTCATTATTCTCAACAGCCTCCAACCAAACACCCCACCTTGTGCCTGGAATTGGATCTTGCCAGTTGCGATAGTGTTTTAAAACGCGAGAGAAACGGAGCATCCATGGAGCAAATTGAGCGTCAACATATGACATGTGAGGTCCAAAGAAGAATGGTCCTTGGGCATCGCATGCTCCAACGATCTCAGTGATGTAGTCTTGAAGCTTTTTAGTGGCCTCGAGTTGGGACGGATGATCAACTGCTTGGAGGAGCTTGAAGAATGCTGGCACGATGAATCGATTAATCTAACGATGTTAGTAATTTCGAGGAGTGGCCGAGGGGAGGTGTATTACATGATCGCTCCAGAAGCGGGAGATGGCTCTGAGTTGTGGATTGTTGGTTGGCAACAGTGGCATACCGATGCCCAAATCTTCCAACTATGAGTCATGTTAGTAGGAAGTTTTATAATGCCAGAGAGGAGATGACACTCACATATTCCATCAGGACTGTGCTCTCACCTGAGCCCCAGTTACCATGAGAAAGACCAGGTACCGTTCCTCGAGGGTTGATGTCAAGCAATGCTTGGGGTTTCTTGAAAGGGTCAACTTCAATGTATTGATATTGTAATCCCTTCGCTTCCAATGCAATCCAGACTTTTTGAACCCAGGGACTAGATTTGTGTTAGTTGTATTCCAAAATCTGAGATTGACATGGCTCACCAAAAGCAACTTCCAAACAGCTTCAACTCATGATCCTTCATGTGCTTCTTGACAGTTGTGAGTGCAGCACCACTAGCTTTCTTATGATAGGTTTTCTGGAAACAACCATCAATTAGTGAACAGAGAGAAAGACAGTGAAGACACCTCCAGAGAAAGTAAAGAGCCATGAAATGCGTACCTGTTGCTTCTTTGCTTCCTTCTCATTCTTCATCATCATACGCTGAACACTGTTCTTCTTGACTCTATCGCTTTCAGCTAGATCATGCTTATGTGGACCTGGAACTCCATCTCCTTTTCCATTTCCTCCATTGCCATTGACTCTTTGGATAGTGTAGAATGGTTTACCGCTTTGGCCAGGATGAGATGGGTCAAGCAATGACATTCCAGTGAAGGGTGGTTGATTTTGACCTTCTCCTTGGCCAGAAAAAAAGTTGTCGCCCTGAGGCTGATCTGCTCCAACACCATCCAATGCAAATCCATCTGTTTGCATGGCACCTGGGAAGTATTCTGTGATTTTGATTTTGACGTCACATAGATCGCGCTCCCGAGCAGTCCGCTTACGCTTCTTCTTGTTGGGATCATCAGATTTGGGTGTTCCTGGAGGGCGTCCTTTAAGACGACAATCCCAGTAGTGAGAGACGAATTGTTTCTTCTTGTACTTCTGCGTTGAGCGATGGGAGTAGACATTGTCAACATGGGGAAAGTAGGTATTATATCTATCAATCAGTTAGCAGATGCATGAAGCGAGGGGTGAATATCAACTCATACTCTTCCTGGCTCAATGTGATCATCTGATCCACGTCGAAGAGGCGTTGGCGCCATGCTGCGAGGTTTGGAGGATTTGCTACAAAATTTGTATTGTCATGGACATTACTACTTGGAACTACACCTTCTGGAATGGAATTGCTGCCAAACAAATCTGCCGTTTGAATAGGGCCAATGGCATTGTGGCTGAGCTGATTCAGAAGATTGTATGTGGCATTGTTGTCATGTTGTTCGGAGACATGGGAACTGTCATGAGGGTTTGGATGTCGTTGCTCATAGGGATTGGGATCAAAGGCATGGCCATTGGGATCGTCTATATGAAGGCTTTGGTATTGAGTTCCATCGAGACCGCTGAGGTCGAGGCCCGGTTGAGAGGTGAGGGCATGATGGGCGTGGGTGAGGTGAGGTTGATTGTGTTGTTGCAGACCAGCGGATTGCGACTGGAGAGCAGCGCGATATTGACCGTGGAGTTCTTGCTCCATCTCAACGCTATCAAAGCAGCGATGCGATGCTGTAATTTTGGACCCGATAGAAAAGCGGCGATGCTTTTGATGGGCAAAGCTGGGCTGGCGGGCAGGCGAGCTGGCAGGCTGGGGTAAAAAAGACTCGTCGTAGCGCAGGCGGGAAGAAGCTTGGACTGGAATCAGGCCCGGGGAAGACGACACTAAGCCTGTTTGGGGTACCCGGTACGTGCCAAACAGCCCTCCAAGTCTAGCATTTTCCGGGGAACTGCAACTGCTCCCTGGTCGGGAGTACATAATTCTTTTTTGACAGACATACTCCGTATGTGTTGTATATATTTTTGGAAGAAGTTACTGCACTCTTCGTTTCCTGTCATTGAAACTTTTTAGAGATAATGAAGATTGTATAAGTCGAAGGAACTTATAAACGAGAGAAGGTCAATATTACTAGCTATATGTTCCACTTACAGCTTCATGCAATCTTGATATTTTCAACGTACTCGAGTACAAACGTTGAAAAGGTACTGGAGTTTACAGAAGGGAATTGGGAACTCATGCAAGAGTTGCCAGAGTACTAGGTATGGGATGGTAGTACACTTGGGTCTGGGTGTAAACAGAGTTCTCTTATTGTCCTAACTTTATAGAACAAGATACAATAAGCCTAATCATTCAGAGCAATCATACCAATTAACCCAATCCCTTCAAACTATCACACTGATCAATCCAAATATCCAACTCAATCACTGGTACTTGGGATGAATCCAAAGGGACTGAGAGAGCTCCGCATGAATCCCACTAGTCCTAATCAAGCCATGCGCCCCACCCACTTTTTCTGCCCGTTCTATCTGTTACTTGGAAGCTCCAGATCACTCGCGGATTCTCGACAGCAATCATCAACATGGCAGCCTTTCTCAAGGACATCTTTGGCGCCTCTCAGCCATCTGCCTCTTCTGCTCCTTCTGGCGATTCTGGTACGTAATTAGTGAATACCACGATTAATTCATCAATTGCTAACATGGAATGGACAGACTTTGCGGATTTCGCTGGAGCTCCTGACCCAACCCCAGCAGGTCTCTCGAAAGCCCCGACATCTGGGTTTGGAGGAGCTGTGCCAACCGGAAGCGCTGTTCCTTGGACAAAATGGTACAATGTGCATGAGCGACACTCACTCAGCGATTTCAAGCAAGAAGGGCTTATTCTCTCCTTCATTGCTGTTATTATTGTGATACATCTTTTTGGAACAGGCACCAACCGAAAGAAGGCCAAGTCATGGATCGCGGCGCATTCGTCGCTCTTGAAGAAAGAGTTTGCACTTGTTGGATTTGGTGGCCCACAACCTCCAAGCGTGGATGACGTTCAGAGCGAAGGTCTTGCGAAGAGCTTGGCCTCCGACACTCTACACCTACCAGAGGATTTGTTGAAAGAGAAATCGCCTTACGAGTTCGCAACATATGCGACTGGTCGACAAAACATCGCGTTCCTCGATGTCAATTTGACTCTCCACAAACGCTACAGCCCGGTATCGATGATTGCTGAATATGCCATGAGCTTGTTCTTCGAGAGTATGCCAACCCCCGCTGAGCGAATGGAGGCCATTATCTATCCATTCGACGGACGTGAGGCTCTCTCAGTTCCAGGCGCACCCCCGGGCGCTCAAGAGGTTCGAAAAGACCCTAAGAGCAACTACGACGGATTTGTATGGGCTCTCGTAAACAAGGACACTATGAAACAACTTCGCGATGACCGGTACGATGTATCTCTCACTGGCACAAAAGACAGCCCTAAACTTCCGAATTGGGTCACTGTCATGAGTGAAAGCGCTGAAATTACCGAGTTCATGCTCACTCCAGAGCTCATCAAGGCTGTTGAAGAGGCTGGCGAGCTTTTGGAACATTTGATTATTTCTGATCAACCAGTTGATCAGCCACAGAGGTGAGTCCAAACGCTTCTTTCCTTGAAAATACTGGAACTAACCGAGTAATTCAGACTCGATGATACCGCCCCTAAGAAGCGTATCCAATTGTCCTATACTATTCCATCATCTGGCGATTATTCTAAACTTACTCCTATTTTCACGTACTTTCTCCGCTTGACCGATACTCTTGTTCAAGGAGCGCATTTTAGACCAGAAGTTCTACGAAAAGTTCGTACGACTCGTGAAGATGCCATCCGAAAGTTGCAAAAGGCCGACGAAGAAGAAAAGGCTGAGGAGAGACAATTGGAGAAGGAGAAGGCAAAGAAGCTTAAGAGGGACCTTGAGCTCAAGGGTCTTGATGCCAAGGCGCAAAAGAAGTACCTGGAAAAGGAGAAGGATAGAGAGATGAAGAAGATGCAAAAGAAGCAAACGCAGAGAGGATAAGTTGTGTGTGAGAGGGGGGAATATATTGATGTGTAAAATCAATCTTGGCGCTTTCGTTTGGGAATACGAGGCTGCATACCTGTAAAAATAAAACCCCAATGGGAAGCATTATAAAGTAAATACAAAACAATGCACTTCTTATTTTACACTTTACGTGTGCCATTGAATCCGTAGCGTGGTAATATCCCAGTTGTTGCCTTAATTCACGCCTTGCTGGCCAGGCCGCTATCTTATCGTTTGGCGCAGCTACTGCGAAAATATATTTTTGCTACACTGTTACAGTACAACCACGAAATACGCAGCATCCACAAAATGAAACGCAAATTAGATGCCAATGATGTTCCCGCCCCGGCGGAGGATGTTGAGAAAGAGGTCGAGAAGGTAGGAAAGGGAACCGCCGATGTGTCGACATTTATTGGCTTGGGTCTGGATTCTCGTCTTCTGCAGGGCATCGCGCAGCAAAATTTCCAAATGCCGACTTTAGTTCAGAGCAAGGCAATTCCACTTGCATTGGAGGGAAGGGATGTTTTGGCCAGAGCAAAAACGGGCTCCGGGAAGACAGCTGCGTATTTGCTACCCATTTTGCATATGATTTTGAAGAGGAAAGAGGCATGTCTTTTGCGACCCCGCGAGATGACTTTTTACTGACCATTTCTAGATTTCTGCTACGCAATGTACATCTGCATTGATACTCGTACCAACCCGTGAGCTTGCCAATCAAGTTACCAAGGCTATCGAGGCATTCTCTTCGTTCTGCGCAAAGGATATTCGAGCTATCAACCTTACTGAAAAAGTTTCCGATGCGGTTCAACGATCCCTCCTCGCGGATTCCCCAGATATTGTTATTGCGACACCAGCCCGAGCTTCTACAAACCTAATAAACGCGGCGCTGTCTCTTGAGAACTTGGCTCACTTGGTTATTGATGAATCGGATTTGGTGCTTTCTTATGGTTATGACGAGGATCTACAAAATGTCGCCAAGATCATGCCCAAGGGTGTACAAACAATCTTGACCAGTGCTACATTGACGAGTGAGGTAGAAACTCTGAAAGGCTTATTCTGTCGGAATCCAGTGGTTTTGAAACTTGAGGAGGCCGAAGAGGAGGGTGAAGGTGTTAGCCAATATGTCGTAAAGTAAGTCGGGTTGAGAAGATTTTATCCATTTCCCGATAAATACTGACCGAATTGTAGATGCGCAGAGGACGAAAAGTTCCTGCTTCTTTATGTCATTTTCAAACTCCAATTGATCAAGGGGAAATGTATTATTTTCGTTGCCGACATTGACAGATGTTACCGATTAAAGCTTTATCTGGAGCAGTTCGGAATAAGAAGTTGTATTCTCAATTCTGAGCTTCCTGTTAATACAAGAATTCACGTGGTGGAAGAATTCAACAAGAATGTGTACGACATCATCATCGCTTCGGACGAGCACGAAGTGTTGGGCGACGAAGAGACACCCAAAGTCAAGGAGGTCAACGAAGATGTTGCCGAGGGCGAGAAGGTGGAGGCTGCTCCAAAACAACCTTCAAAAAAGAAGCGGAGGACTGTAGAGAAGGACAAGGAATACGGGGTTTCTAGAGGAATCGACTTCAAGAATGTCGCCTGCGTTTTGAATTTTGACCTACCAACATCTTCAAAATCGTACACCCACCGAATTGGACGTACAGCCCGAGCTGGTCAAACCGGAATGGCACTGTCATTCGTTATTCCCGCCGACAAATACCGAAAACATGTACCTACAAGTATCGAATCATCAAAGGATGACGAGAAAGTCCTGGCGAAGATAACCAAACATCAAACCAAGAAAGGAAAGGAAGTCAAGCCATACAACTTCGACATGAAGCAAGTTGAAGCTTTCAGATATCGGATGGGCGATGCCTTGCGAGCCGTGACGAGAGTTGCGATCCGTGAGGCTCGTACCAGGGAGTTGAGACAGGAATTGATGAAGAGCGAAAAGCTGAAGCGGCATTTTGAGGAGAACCCTGGTGATCTTCATCATCTCAGACATGATGGGGAGTTGCGAGCGGCAAGAGTCCAGTCGCATTTGAAGCATGTGCCCGATTACCTCTTACCGGAGGGTGGAAAGAAAGCACTTGCAGCGGGTGAGGTTGGATTTGTTGGGTTTAAGAAGGCTGATGGTCGAAGGAGGCAGAGATCTGTGAAAGGACGGGGAGGGAAGAAAATCGGGGCAAGGAAGATTGATCCTTTGAAGTCGTTCAAGGGCAAATCGAGGAAGTAGATTGTGTAGAATTGTGGAGTAATAAAAGGCTGTGGAATAGTTTGCTAGGCGTATTATTTGAGCATTGGCAGTGTGATATCTCAGGGGTTGAGAGCGTCGAGGGGACTGGAGGAAAGCAAAGAATCTCTTTACTCCATTCTCATTTCGCTTATGAGTTTCCGTAATATGAAAAGAGTCCTTTGCTGGGAATTGCTGGCTGCTTGTTGGCTTTTCAGTACCTATTCTGTACCTACGTGTGTGTTCAGATGGAGACAAAACTTCACCTCAGTTCCTTGCCAGCGTTGGAAACGAGTTGAGTTGAGTAGTGGCACCTACTCAACTCAAGTCAAGTGGATTAAAGGCCTACTCAATTCGCCAAGTACTCGAGTTGAGTTTAGTACTACTTGAGTAGTGCGGAGTATACCGGGCCGAGCGTCGGGGCCCGGCCCGGTCAACCAGTATGCTGCATAAGCGGCGATTGCCGGGGTGGTCGGACCGGCTAACCGACGCGCGGCCCGTACTTCTTGATCAGTACTTGAGTAGTCAAATCCACTACTCAACTCAACTTAACTCAAGGTAACTCTAAGTAGTACTCGAGTTGTTGAGTAGTTTGTTACAACGCTGTTCCTTGCTTAGCTACGTGGTTTATGAAACGGTAGCCTCTATGGGGATATTGTATCTGAAGACACATTGTTTCTAAAAGCCTCTCAGGGTACTTTGAGAAAAGGTCAAGAAGGAAAATTGGTGGAGTGAGTTGCGCTAAGAGTGTTCCCTAAGCTGCGAGTGGCTACAGTAGAATTCTGCGGCGAAGGCCATCTTCTCATACACAGAAGATCATAGATTAAATTTCCAGCCCAAAAACCAACAAAAGATGATCTTGCCAACTTCTGCTACTCTTGAGCACTATTTACTATTGTCCTACCCATTTTCTTCCTAAAAAGTTCATCATACGTGTCAATTTTCCTTGTATCTTTGACGTCTCTGGTTTCTTGGGGCTGTGTCAGGGGTTTTCTCGCTTCCGACCCCTTTTTTTGTCCTAAGGAAAACATATTGAAATTGAATTTTCTTGTGTGGTGGAATTTCTCCTTGTCTGCCTCCAAAATACGCACGCCTCAGGAGGAAAACGAAAATGAGGGAAGGCTATGCCAATTTTTCTAGTACGATACCTTGGTTCCTTTATATAAGTATTATCTTCTAACTTTTGTCTTTCCAGTTATCTTGGTTGTTTACTCATGACCTTGTTGAATAGCCATACTATATATTCAGACTTGTTAGAAAGTGGGTTACTGCTGATTTTGTTTCGCTCAGGTAATTCCTTTTCCGACCTCTGTCAATAAATATTAATCACAACATTTTATGTTCGTTCATGCCTTATTTCCTGGCTGTTCAATCATTCCTTTGTCTAAACATATAACCTTGACATTTTTTTCATTAGCTCTACATCAGTTTGTCATACTCAAAATTGCTTGGTTCTGAAAGTTTCTGCAAGAAGTTCTTGGGACCGCTTTTTGAACTTCCTAGACTACTCTTTCAAGTAGTTTTGGGGCAAGCCATTGCCGTCAGCCAAAAGGGGTTAGAATATTCGGCAAACATATTTTCTCATTCTTAAGCCTATCAAAACAATGACTCTTATTTTCCTAAAATTCTGGCACAACCTGTCTGGTCACCTAACAGCTGCCACCTTATGTCCAATACCCTGTCGGAACTTGACTATGATTCAATTTTCCTCTACTTCAACACTGCATCACCTTTAAATCAACTCTGAATCCATTCCTTACTCAGTGAATTGTCTGACTCCTAAACTTCTACATGTGGTTCTTCTTGCGATCTTTCCAGGCCTTACCGAACCTCTTTACCACACCTCTTTACCACACCTCTTTACCACACCTCTTTACCACACCTCTTTACCACACCTCTTTACCACAACTCTTCGGACTCTGCGTTGTCCTTAACCTTCAGCACTTAATCACTGTTGCATCACTTCGAAATAGACACGTCATAACGTAAAGTTCTTCTACCAAAGATTGATGACCCAATTGCCTTCGTAATCCGGATTCTCAAAACCCAATTTTCGATACTGTTCTCATTCCACTGTTCCCATCAAGCAGACTCCTCATTGAAGGAGTATTCTTTCTTCGAAACCCATTCACCGAACCAGTTCAGTACAACTGTACTCAATTCAATAGAGCTACTTGAGCCGAACCTCGACCAGCCATCCTTGGGAAAGACAAGAGCTGATCTTGTGAGTTGCCCCGCTTTTCCCTCCTTATAAACCCCCTTCTCCCTCTGCTCTTCCACAACTCAACCATCATACTTCAACAACACTTCCCTTCACATCAAGCATCAAACCTCAATACACCTTCATACACAATTCACATATACGGTCACCTTTCTACCTCACATCTTTGCATCGCTCATCAAGCCAATAGTGACGGTCTCAGCCTGCCAACACCATTTCTTCAACCACATTGTGCAAGCCCTTTGGTGCAAAGGTGAGGTGATTACACCCGAGCTCCGATTGGTATTTGCTATCTCTCAAGTACACTTTGGGTTTACTGGAGCCCTTGGTTCAAGTCAATTGAACGCCCCTTTAGTTCGGGTCTACAATTCCGAGCCGATTTCTTTACAAGACACCAATCGTCGAAAAATCGGCAACGCAACATAGCCAGATCATACCCACAACCTTGGCTACCTCGACTTTCGACTCTTTACGGTCTTGGCCATCATATCTTTCTTTTCTTTCACCATCTGCCATCTATCAAAGCCTCATCGTCAAACATCTTCTACAAACTGTTGGTCAGCCTAGATTACGTACTACCCACGTTTTCAACTGATGTAAGTGGCCTTTCCTTGTTAATCTTCTGTCATTGCTGGTCGGGTTTTCTCCTTACATTCAGATTGAATTTTCTTTTCTCAAACTTGCTTGGTATGTTTGTAATGTATCTCTCCTCTTACTGCAAGCACATTGCACAATTCTCTCAAGTTCTTTCAGTTAATTTCACTCTATGTCATAACTTGATCCAATTAACTTCAGGTCCAATTGCATTTTTTCATCTGTTCTTATCCTCACCTTCCCGGTGAATTTCTTTTCGCTACAGTCACTTTTGAAGGGAAATATATCCTCTCCCTTCATTACTTGCTTCTATTGTATAATAGCTAAGCTGATTTTCTAGAATATTTTCAGACACACATATTCTTCTTCAAAGTTGAACTCTTGGCTTCGAGTTCTCGGTCCCTATCCCAAACTATACTCCCTCCCCATTACGACGGAGTTTAACAAGATTACTCTCACTCTCATATCTTATTCCGAATGCATCCTTAATGGATTGATCAACGCCGAACAAAAATGGCTGAATATCAACCGAGTTTCCACAATCACCAATTTCCTCAAAGCGAGGAAGTTCTGATAATCGACCCCTCTGAGCGTCAGAGAAGTGTCAACTCGCAAAACCGCAGTTATCGACATCAATCAGAGAGAGGACGCTCCAGTTCCAGAAAGCCACAACACACATACACACATAATTTACACAATAGCAGCCCAGGCGCGTCTTCCGCACATGATTCGATTTCGCTCTCAAGTGATGAATCTCCACCTGAAAGAAGACCAAGGAAGCGTGCAGCCACAGTTTTACCTCCCGACCATCGTTCATCGAAAAGAGTCCATCGAGCTGGTTCTGTATTTCCCCCTGGACACGCGCCACAAGCCAATACATTTGAATACCAAAATACAGTTCAAATGAGAGACATCAACATGCATGGTCTAAACGGTCCAATCGGATTTCAGAGTAGTATGCAAATGTCAGGAAATTGTACACCACAATCACAGGGCAATTTTCGACAGCAAAACCGGCCAAATCATGACTCTCTAATCCGAGAATTGCAAAGACAGAGGGGTGGCATATTCACGGAGGCCGCTGGCATCCAAGACCGACTAGATCACATAAATGCAGAGGAACGACGATTAAAACAGGAAATGGGACAGCGCAATGATGGCTCACGTCGTAATTCGGTTTCAATTGGCAGCCACGGTTCTATCAATGGTACTGTACTCTCTTCTCCGTCTCGCCATGGGGCTAAAGCATCTTCTTTAGGCATGCATGGCTCTAACGCCCAATCTCCTATTGCAAATGGAAGCCATCATTTGATGCACAGTCCCGGTCCTTCAATGAACTTGCCAGCTCATCGCCCTAATGGACAAGCTTGGTTTGGAAGCCCAACTCCTTCCCAGGCAGGTCAACAAAATGGGTTCCAAAGACTGGAGAATGCGTCATCCCCTAGACCAAGGTTAGCACCAGCTATCTGGGAGGGTGAGAGTATTCCACAACCCCATCCTGTTGAATTTCTGAGAGAAAGGACCAGTCAAGCCACTCAAGGACCTAGGGGTTCAAATACGCCTCAGCGCACTTCAAGAGCTCAAAGTGTTGCTTTTGGAGAGACAACAATGGCATTTAAGAGAGGTAGAAGTGTTGTTCCTGCTGCTCATCAAAACAATGGAGGAGGTGGTTCTCCAATGAAAAAGGTCCGCAGAGTCAACAAACTCACCGGCGATTGGGCCGATTCCTCTGACGACGACGAGTCTAATGCACCTCCTAAGAGATTTCAAAGAGCCAGCACTGTGGCACCAAGCAGCCGTAGTCATGGCTTCAGTCAATTCGGTAACGGAGCTCAAGTGCAGGGAATGAGTAGCCAAACCCTTCCGCGGGGCCAAACTGCCGCTCGAGAGACTCATATACAAGACGACAATCATATCGTTAATGGAAAGCACAACCAGACTCCTCAAGGTGGACGTTTCCAAAGAGGTCAAACTGAAGTGCCCAAGACCCCTCGAAGCAACACACAAATCAAACAACCTCATTCCAACAGTACTAACTTCGCAACCCCGCTTCAATATCCGCAACCCCCAAGTGGTCAATTTGACTTCTTCAAGCCCCTATTTATTAGATCTCCAAAACCATCTTCGGGTCCAGCCAGCATGGTAGACGATCCACTTCCCCCTCCCCCTCCAACCCCAGGAAGTGACCACGGGTCCATGCGAGAATTAATGCACAAAGCAAAACTTCAATCTCGTCATGGCATGGTACCAGCTCAACAATATGTCAATGATGTCCCCAAACAAGGAATGAAGTTCAAAGCTCGCAAAAAGGCTCCTCCTCCAATTACTCCAAACAAACAAATCCAAGTCATCGATCTCATTTCTCCCGACGGAAGTGAAATACGTCTTCAGCCCTTTCCTGTGCCTCCGATCGTTGAGAGGCCAATGAAAGAACGCGTCACACCTGCCTCCAAGCCTGACGCGAGAAAACGTGGAAAGTCAGTTGCTCCTGGTGATGATCCGAGAACTGATGAACAGAAACGACAAGAACGAGCGGCCAAAATCATTGCAGAGCAGGAACGCCAAGGCGCTGAAAGAGAGATATTCGGAGATGACATCCAAAGTATTGATGAGGCGAAGAAAAAGGTCCAAGAAGAACGTGAGCGCCTTGAAGAGAAAAAAAGACAACGTGAAAGAGAAGAAGCTGAAAAACGGGAAAGTGGGGAATTAGCTGCACGTAAAATTTTACTTGTTCAGCAGGAAAAAGCTGAGCAAGAAGAACTTCGGAAGCAACTTGCAGAATCTCGTAACAAAATCCGCAGAGAGAGAATTCGACAGAAAGCTGAGCATGAAGAAGCCGAGGCGAGAGAGGAACGTCGTGAAGCTGCTGCTGCAAAGATTGAAGCTGACAGAAAGACGGCCGAGGCAGCAAAACTTGAGAGGGAGAAGAAGAAGCGTATGGAAACTGACGTTCAAGTTCAACCCAGAGCTCTTCAGCAAACAAAGGCTAAGCAAGAGACTTTGAAAAAGCAAGTGGCTAATATCAAAGCTTCCAAGGTCAGCTCCGATGACACGGACAGTAGTCTTGTTTGTCTTGGGGAGAAGACGATTCCAGAAGCCGATAAGACTACTCAGAATACAGGTACTCAAGAGGCAGGTAAGAGCGCAGATATCGGTAAGGGCAAGGAAAAAGTTAATGACAATGCCAACGCCAACGCCAACGCCAGCTCCAGAAAGGAAGTTTTCGATGTGGAATCCGGTTTATTTGTTCCTGCAAATGTTCCCCCCAGTCAGGAGTAAGAGCCTTCCAGTACCTCGCTTCTTTTGCTGACTTATTCACAGCGGTACTGAAGTAAATACTACTGCATTAGCGAAAGACAAGCAGCCTCTTGTCTTTGAAAGAAACGTCGGGAAAAATCTATACGATTCTGACCAGCGTAGATTTCGAGGCAAGTCCTTAGGCCCCACCACGGCTGCAGAATATTGCGCAATCGCGCAAGGCCAACAATCTAAGCGACTCCAGAGTTACAGAGAGGTGCGCGAGAGAGAAATTGAGGCTCGCCGATGTCAAGAGAAACTTCAGTCACGAATTGCAAGACGAGAACGTGAGAAAAGTGCCCCTCCTCCTCCTACAGTACCAAAAAGACCCGAGCCCAAGGCTGCAAGGCCAATTGCTTCGCAAAATGAGCCCAGGAAACCTGCCAAACCGAGAGCTATCAAGGCTTCTGGAAAGTCGGTTGAGCAGGGACTATCTTCCGCCATCTTTCCAAAGTTCATGCCCAGCGCACCAGCACCTCCCATTGCTAATAAGGGTCTTGCTACGATTGCAAAAGAACCTGCCGCACCCATTGTCTCCAAGCCAGCCCAAGGAGTTGTTGTCATCAGTGATGAAGAGCGAGCCAGAATTGATGCTCAGCACAAAAAGAAAGCCCAACTCGAACAAGAGAAACAAGCGGCAGCAAAGGCGGAGCAGAAAAAACTGCAGACCCTGGAACATAACAAGAAGAACAGAGAAAGAGCAACTCGTCAAGCGAGAGAAAAGGAAAGACTCAGGCTCATTGCAGAGGCCGAAAAGTCTGGTGTTGAACTCTCTCCGATGGAGTTGATTTCTAAGGTTGAGGATTACATGGAGAAGCGAGAGGTAAGTGGCGTCCCTAGATTGTGAGGAGAAATTGCTAACAAGATGCAAAGAGAAAAATGGCGAAAACTGCTGCAACTCGTGCTATGCACGAGCAAATCAAAAACCTTGGTGCAGATGATCTAGCTATCGCACAACAAGCTTCTCAAGCTGCTGCCGCATCTCAGGCCAACAAGAATATTGATCTCGAAGATGATCCTAATGACGATAGTCCTGCAGCTCTCGAACTAAGAGCAAAAAGAAAGGCTATGCAAGAAACACTCAATACGATAGGACAAAACAGACGATCACAGCAATCACAACCAATCCGCATGACCTGCGCTGACGAGTCCGATACCGATTCTTCCATAGAATCTGAGGAAGACCCAGACCCAGATCCAGACCCTGCATCATCAAGCGATTCTTCCGACGATGAAGGAGCCAGTCAAAGCAGTCATACACTAAGCGGAAAATCAAATTCCAACCCCGAAAACTCCCAGATTGGCTCCCAGATCAAACGGCCCTCTCGCTCAACTCCAGGTGCAAGAAGATCCAAACGTCGAGCTCCCTCTCGGCCTGCACCTGGTTTGGATCCTGAGAACTGTCGCAATTTGTATTCAGTCGAAGAGGCCTACACCAAAGGCGGCATCAACTATCGACAAAAGACTAGGAACAAATATTTCAATCTCGACGATGCCATCACAGCCGCCAAGGATCTAGCGAATCGATACCGCGAAGACAACAAGCCTTGCAAGTACGAAGAGTCTTATCTGGATGAGGATGGTGGTATTCGATTATTTAATGCGACCATCGAATTTGACGAGGCGGGCCAGAATCAGACGGAAGTCTGGGTTGGTAAGGAGTTCAAATCTAATGATATGGAGCCCATCGATTTTGGAATGGCCGAAATTAATAAACTGCTCTTCGCCCCAAAGTGCTACATCGTTCATCGGATCATAACACGAAAGCGCACCGATCCTGTCACTGGTGTCATTACGGAAGCGCAGGCAACCGAGTTTCTGAACAACTGGACGGATATTGATCTCGCTAATAACGATGCATTCAAGAAGCTTATAGAGTACATCAAGCCACCAATCGATCTTGAGAATCCCCGGCCTGGTGATACGGATCGATTGGAGAGGTTTGACAATGTGATTTGTCCCCAGATTAGGAAAGAAAGAGATGATCTTGAGTATGGGGAGTGTTTTCTTGTGGAGCTAGATAGGGATTCCTTAGTAGAGGAGGGGGTGAGTTGGTTGGAGCAAGATATTGTTTGTGTGGAATTTGGGGTTAAAAAGTATTCCATGAAGGGACCTCTTAACTGAACTGGGAGTGGATGGCATTATGGTTATTGCTTCGGGAACGCGGCGAAGTCCTTCCGAATTAAGAAAGGGTGTTGGAGGATTTCAGGAAAGAGGATCCTTATGGATTCACATTTTCTTGCTTTGAGGGATCAGGAGAGCTGGGAAAGCGTTTTCATACCAGGAAAGGAATGAAGTTCTAACACAAAACACATCATCAGCAATTATCATCAACGAAGGAAGTCAGCGATGGATTCAATAGGGTAAAACGCATGTATACAGCAAAAAATGTAGTGCTTCACGATTAACCGTTGGGAAAAACGGATAATTGGAAGCCTTCTTTAGTGTGAGCAGCGCTGGTTTATTCAGATAACTCTCCGCTCACACATTCTTAGGTAGATGAAACCTTGGAATGCGAATAAAATATTTTACAAAACTGTGTTGAGTTGAGTTCCAGTGATCGTTACTTCCAGCTTGACCTCCATCCCTCCACTCTGTCGCATCGACATGTGACCTGGCTGATGTGCTCCTTCCTCGTCTTAATATAATATACAAGACCTGACTATGGGCGTCTGCAACTACCACGATCGGGGTCTACATAAAGGAAGGCAGTGCTGTGACTCGTCCGAGTATAAACCCGCCCTCTTTGGGTCCTGAAGAAGATTCTTATTTTGTTCCTCCCAAATCACACTTGTTGTCTCACCTTTTGAACACCAAATTATTATAGTATGACTAAAAAGAAGTAGAAGCACTATTAGAAATACAAATGAGTTAATTCGGAGTCTACTAGTATTTTTTATATGTTTTTCAGAATTCTTTTAGTAAGAAACGTATTGTTCAAAACAATGTCTCCTCAATACGAATTCGGAAGTTTTTCCAGAACAGGAAGAGCCGCCCCACCCCCCTTGTCCCTAACAGTTGCACCAAGTCTTCTTGTAATATCCCAACAAGCTACCCAAAACACGCAAGGAAGATGAAGAGACTTTACCTAGATATTTAGAGCTTTTTCGTCTGAGACCACTCCCTTTCTGCACGCGGAGACTTTGAAGTGCTTCGTTGGTACTGAAGACCTTCCTGTGTCATAAGATTACGAAAGGCCCAAAGACTTTTATCGCTTTACAATTTAAGAAATCAACTCGGGTATTCCAACTAACTGGCTAACTGACTGGCACAATTAAACCATCCAAGACCAAAAGAGAGATATCCACCAACCAAGCAAAATTCCTCCCAACAAGCACAATATATACCGCTAAGTAACTCCAATCCACACCCTCAATCCACATAAAACTACTTACCCAACCCACCCATCGGACCGCCTCCCATCCTCCCAAATTCCCACTCCGACCCATCACCCTTCACCGATCCCACCGGAGAAACAGGACTAACCAAATCAACCTTACTACTCACACTATCCAACACCCTATCACCCCCCTCCCCCCTCGAACTCCGACTCGAGGCCGAATCCCTAGATTCACCCCCCTCATCCAAATCGCTTATCGCGGACACCATACTTTTCCTCTCAGAAATGGGACGTGGTGGACGCGGGAATCGATCCATGTCACCTAACCCTGATGATGTCACGGAGCCGGCGAGGCTGGTTGAGCCGTTGGAGGGGGATTCGGAGGCGCGCTTGGAGGTTGTGAAGTGGGTGTGGAGCGGAGAGAGGAGTTTGGTGTTGAACGACTTGCGGAATTCGCGGGATGGAACGGTTTTCTTGGGTCTTGTGATGGTGCCTAGTTCGAGGTCTGGGTCTTGGTCTTTGTTGGTGGAGGAGTGGGAGGGAGAGGGATGGGAGGACTCGTCGGTGGTGAGACGGTTGGATATTGAGTGGAAGGTTGAGAAGATTTTGCCTTTGAGGATGGTTGGGAGGTAGACTGTGAAGAAGAGCTTGCTGGCTGGGATAGAGGCGCATATCTAGATTCCGTAAGTTAGTTGTTGCCTCTTTCTCCCAGAGTCGCTGGGGTTAAGCGAGAGCGAGAACGAGAAAGAGAAAGGAGGAGTCTTACAATTCCAACATAGAGCTCTAAACTACTACTCCAGAGAACTGGCAGTCCGTACCATGATGCATCGTGGTTTGTGGTTATTTCCCATGTGAAATATGTTCTCACGGCTCCTGCTGCCGTCACGAGTCCACCAGCTGCGAATAGTGCGATCACTACAACTTGTTGACGCCTAGGAAGCTGGAGATTTGCGATTGTTGGGATGGGGAGAAGCACAGTGATGAGATCGGAAACAGTGTTGATTATACCGGCAGCAAGGAGGTTAGCAGGCTGATTGATACAATTGTGCTGTGGCCCGAAGTGCAGGGCCCAGTAATCAGAAATCGGACTGTCCAATTCGTCAGCATCAATCAGTTACCTCTGATAAAATAGGCTTAATAGCAATAGCGACTTACTGGCATTGGAAGACAACCATGAAGCAATACAGAAGTGATTGCACCACAAAAACAACCATCGCGCCCAAAACGAGCTTCGGAAAGTACCCCTTTCTTTTGGATACAATGCGATAAACCAGTGTGAGCATCGAGCATTTTGTGAGTGTACTCGAAAGACTGAAAAATATTTGGGTAGCGATGAATGACTTCAAACCAGCCACAAACGGAGGCACTGGAACATCCCAAATATGTCTGTTCCAATGGAATTTCAGATCCACGAGTAGCGAAATAGCCATGAAGCCAGAGGTGGGGAACTATCATGGTCAGCACTTCATACATACCACAATTCCGAGAGCAAAAGAGCAAGAGATGGAGAGAAAGCATACAAGAGCAGCAATAATCAACCAATCATCCACCCCAAAACTCCTCGAAATCCGCAATCTGGTAAAGATGCGTATCCCAACAATCACAAGCACCAACGGAAATACCAAGATGATGATGATTCTATTCTCCCAACCCCGAGTCACAGGATCGACATAGTTCGGCTTGGGCCATGATTGCAAGACTTCTAAAGGTGGGAGTTGCATCTTGACTTCGCTTGCCTTCGCTTAATTTATCTTGTATACATAAAAGTCGAAGATTCGAGTTCAGTGTGAGGCCACAAAGTGATCCATCCATTGCCACATTTTTCAACGGGAGACATCTCATATAACAATAAAACCACTTTCATATTCAAGTCCCCAGAAAGACCCACAAACGCCATCCGGAGGTCCAGTGGTCTATGCTCAGACTAGCTGCCGAGCACTACGTTCGGACGACAGACAGACGGGTATCTAAAGAAGTGACCACTTAGAAGCTGTCATTTCTCCAAAGAAAATCCAGCGAGGCAAGCGCTTTGCGAATTTGCAGACATGAGATTGGTCATCGTCCTTCAATTTTTCAATATCAAACATAAACCCAGCCTTTAGTACGAAGAAAAAAAAAAGGTCCAAGACCAAGACCCATGTCTCCCCAGAAAAAGCAAATCCTGGACGCGGATCACGTAGATCCCTTGCCCCATCCAAACGGAGGCCTCTCCGTATTTACGTACAGACCTTTTTTTACGACTGAGAGATATGGATGTGCCCTGAACGGCAACTCCTAAACGTATCCGTCCTTTTTATATCTTGGGTGTTCCCACGCCATCGGGAGATCGATGTGAGTTCGCAGCACTGCACTACTGTACTTTCATCCCGTCCCTCCTATCCTTTCCCCCCGTTCCCAAGAACAGCGATGATGCCGGAACGAAACCTGCCAGTTCCACTTCCAGTCAGCAAGAACATCTACTCTAGAGGCTGAGAAAGAAAACATCCAGAAAATGTGTAAATTTCTTTCCCTAAATCAAGAATGCGACATCCTCAGGACACAATGACGCTCGCACGCGATTGGCGCGACTACCAGAAGATGCCGTGTCGAAAAGAAAAAACGAATAATTTTTTTCCAGGTATACAGTAGTATCATCTCCCCCATTTTTCAGGGCTGTGGTGTCATTTTCCCATCAAAAGTAACCTTACTCGTACAGTACTAGACGGACAGCTGTACTCGTACTCGAGTACAAGACAGGTACCGAGATGCCGAGCTGCAAAACCGTTGGATGTCTCGGTCCGAGACTGAGGATATGGATATGGTACGGTAGGGCATGGCGGCAGGGCAAACGGATCCTGTTTTGCCTCCGACGAACCTATCCGTCATTTTGGCATCTGAGTCTGTGGTCTGAGCACCCTGATAATGCGGGTTAAGATGTAAGAGATGTGAGAGGGGGGAAAGGGATCGGGATTTTCTGTGCGCTGTACGTGAAGAAGTTCGTTTCAATAGTTTCCACAAGCTAAAGTAGACGTATGTCTCCCGATCTGGGTTCTGTGTTTAGCTTACTACTTACGTAACAACCAAGTATATGTAGTAAGGAAGCAAGTCACTCACTACCCACTCTGATTGCTAGGTACCAGTGTACTACAGTAAACTAGATCAGAAGCTAGAACTAACTACCGGCCCATGAATTCCGAGTTGAGTACTACAGCAAAAGCCCGACCTAGATTCGACCCGTCAATCACTTCTACCTTGAACGCCAATCAACCTGTCAACTCCAAACCTACACGGGTACATCGCCCTCCCCCTCCCCCCAATTCAAACAAAAGAACCCCCATACAATACACAACCTCAGTGCCCCACCATCACCATCACCATCCCCATCACACCCCAAATCCAAAAAAACATAACCAAGAAACCGCAAGATGCTACCAGCACCTCTCACTCCCCAAAATTCTCTCCAAACGGGGGTTGTGCGCAAGCCCCCCTCTCCTCCCAAAAAAAGAAAAAAAGAAAAAAAGAAGTTAATTCCCGTCCCGAAGTCTTCATACCGCAAACGACGATAGATGATGCGGGGAACCACTTCCCCGGACGCACATACCTCCTCTAACGTATCGCTCTACGGTATGTGTACTACTACGTACCGCTGCATGTATCTCGATTTCTAGCTCGCCCGTCCGTTAGGTCCTTGGAGAGAACAAGAGAAGGAATGATATCAACATGATTATGAACAGGAGCGTGAACGTGAATGTGAACCGTACTGCACATCCAGATCATACAGGACCCCTCATTCCGGTCCGTGGACTTGCAGTAAGTAAGATCTTACATCACACCACCCCTCATCAACACAGCACTCTCCATGGGGAGAAAGGAAAAAATCAAGGAGAGTGACAGAGAAAAATGAACCGTAGATTATGAAGGTGTTCACTCGCTCAAAAAACAATTTAGTTGCCCCTTCTCATCCATCTGTGACCGCAGAGTAGCTATGTAATCCTACCTACAGTAGTACCTAGGGATCTCTCTCAAACAATACAAGCAGAACGGAGATCAAGGCAATAATGTCAATGCAAACACATACGAACACCCCCTCTCCCTCATTTTTCCTCCCCACCCCTCCCCATCCGTCCGTAATAAAACCCAGAGATAAGAGGAGCGCGAAATGAAAAAGAACGATACGTGAATAAAGTATAGTAAATAGAATAGACTGAAAAGAGTAATTAGAGAGAAGAACCAGGAGAGAGAAAAATATCCGCCTACCTACGAGTACATACCCACCTCTTACACATTCTCTAACACCACGCCTTATACGCTCTACTTCACTTCACTACACAGCTTTACAACTTCACCCATCCACGTATTTCCCCATAGGGTCAAGTGTAATACAGTACCTAGGCAGATAGCAGGGGATCCAAACACCAAACAACAAAACAAACAGAAATATGGAAATATTACCTATACGAAGGAGAAGAGAAAGAATAAGAAAAGAGGAATATAGTTCTACGTACCTCCCAACTCTCTGCTCAAAAAAAAAGGGAAGGGCTGACTGCGATTCTGCGAATATCAGGATATCTCTCTGCACCTAACTACGGAAGCTAACCAAATCAAGCACGATACTACTGTAAAAGGACGGAAAAAAGCGAAGAAGAACCCAACTGCCTAATCAAACAACAAAAAAGAAAAAGAAAAAGAAAAATTGCCCACAAGGTACAATTACATCCCTCTCGCTTTTCGTCCACCTTCCATTAGCATACCACCTCTCCAATCCCCACCAACTATCCAACACGCCACCCCTTCCCCCAGAATCATTGGTGCCCCCTCACATTCTCCCCCCTCACACTCCCAGCAGAAGCAGCATACTTCCTACTCTGCGGCCGCTGAGGCACCCCGCTATACACCAACCTTGGCACCGTCATGCCATACAACTCCGTCTTCCCCTCGGCATCATGTTGATCACACTCCACCCGAATGCAAACATCCAGACTTCCATCCCTTTCTTTCCCATGGACCTCCATATTTGCCGCCTTATGCGCCGTCCCTGCATTCACTTCCCCCGTGTGAAGCCATGAATGCCCATCTTTGACATTTTTGATTACGGAGACGGGGACGGAGGTTTCTTCTGTGGAGGCGGCGACTTCGGGCCCAGTTACTGCGTTGCCGTTGGCGTTTCCGTTGACATTTAGATGGCTGTTTTCTTGTGGGGTGGTGGTGCCGTGAGAGCTGTTTTCTGTGATCATGGCCCAGTTGCGACTTGGCATCGTGACCTGGTTTGAGTTGGCGGTTTTGTTGGATTGGCCTGGGTCTTTGTTGAAGAATTTCATTAATGTCTCATCTGTGCTGTGATCCAGATGATGCAGTTTGTTTCTTCGTGCTAGGAGATTTGCGACTGCTTGAGGAGGAGGCTTATTGACGATGGCGGAGGAAATGATGTTTACCATGTATCGGTGATCGTTCGAGATGGGAATATTGAGTTTGGGGTTCGAGTAGAAGCGACCAACAGCTGCAAGATGGACATCGCCACCGAGGATACTGATACGGACTGAGAATTCGGACGCGAGCTCTTGCAGTCTGTGAACGAGCATTTGACGTTCTCTCTTGTGTGTTCTTGCTGTGTAATGGTCATCAAGATCGTCCAGCAAGTCGACGCTGCCATCAAAGTGATTGAAAAATCCACCACCTAGAAATAATTAGTCAAAGCAGCTATCTTGAGATCAAAAACCTACCAAATCCGAATCTCTTATTGAGAAATTTTATAGGGGCAATCAATGGACTAGAGAATATGTTTTCCAGCCATGTCAGGCGCTATATTGCGTTAGACGATTATCAGCAGAATAACAAGGTTGAGACTTACTGGATAGGCTATGGGAATGCCTAGCAGGACGATTAGATGCTGGATAGGTGTTGAAGACTCTTTTGCAGCTCCAAGCTCTTGACGAAGTCTATCAACAATAATCTCATATGTCTCGGGATAGTTGACTTGATGCCGAGTTCGCTAATTATGTCAAAAGATGAATGACCAAACGGACGGACATTGCTTACCTCGGTTCTAGCATCAATACCGAAAAAAGCGATTCTTGCTCCAAGTCTAGCATAAATACTTCGAGAATGGTCCACGACGTAAGGCTGATTTAATATGAGCTTATGGGAAAACATCAAACGGAATATGACTTACCCCTGGCTTGCTACCAATTATGTAACTGGAGTCAATAGTCTTTTCTTCTAGAACAAACGTATTTTCGAGTTGTCTGGGGTCAAGACCGACTCCCTCGAGTCCAGTGGTTTGTGGAGCGTCTGTCTGAGGTTAGCTGCATATTTTGAATCATTGGCAACCTATAGCTTACCAGTTGTGTATGTGGAAGGTGGGGGCGCAAGATGATGTTGAAAGAGAAGGTAATATTTGTTCGCTACACCACCAATGCCTCTGAAAACTGGACATCTCATAAATTCATCAACATAAGAACCGAAGCCGTCAATGATATCGTGATCATCCCATAAATTGAGCTGGGCGATTTGGCCATTTGCCGTTGCGAATGGCTCTGTTCCGTACCATCTGATATAATTATTGACGTAGTATTCATCACAGTCTTTTCTCAATGACTCTGGAAATGGAAATTCTCTTCTCTTTTTAGGGTTACCAATATCAGTCCAAGGTCGCAAGGGTCCATTTACACGAATCCCATCATTGTAAATTTGATCCCCCCCTCCTAGCATGACATGAAACGGAGTCACCTTGTGAACTCGGTTAACATCGTTCCAGAGACATGGCCCACTCCATGCATCTTCGTCAGTTCCCACGCTGAAGCCATTGCAAGAATGAAACATGATTCTCATGGACTCGGTAATTGCTGGTATGAAAAAGGTCTGTTTGTCCGTTTTCTTACCCTGTGTGAAGTTGAGAGCAGAAATTGTGTACTCGCATTCGATTTCTGACTCTTGCATAGGTACCACCAAATCAAATCTCCAGAACGTGTTTTTGTGGTCAGAGTACAATCTTGTTCCATTGACAAGTGCTTTCCATTGCTGATTATGCCCATTACTTGGCCCATTAGAGAATGATTGTCCATTCGTGGGACGACCGTCGGTAGGTGTATTGAAGCTGCCGTAATCCACTCCATTGACTACCGCATTCTCATTATTTGCGCCAGCATTTCCCCCAGAGGTTGCCGCAGGTATTTCAAATCTCCCTAGCGACCCACCAGGCGACCGAGTTCCAACGATTTTGACAGTCAATTGAGGAGTGACTAGACTTTCGGCAGAGCCTCCACCCTTCGTTACAACCAACACGCTCCCAAACCATGTATTATCCTCCATGCGCCTATAGTTCAGCAATGGGCCACACTTGACTTCCAGCGTCGTGTTATGTCCTTGCGCAACGCTCTCTCCTGGAGGCCCTAGCCTCTGCGCGCTCGAATTTTGTACACCATTTTCGTGGGGAACATTTCCAGCAACCATAATAGGTTGGTGTTTCCCGGGCGATGGAGGCTTTCCAGACTGGGAGGGTTCGATTCTTTGCGAGTTTAAGAAGTCTGTGAGATCTCTCGAGTCGCCTCGCACATCGGCTTCACGCGGGGTGACAGTTGCATGGCGAAGGAAAGCTGAAGATTCCTGATGTCTCCAACGTGTCTGCGAGGCGTGGGTATCTGGGTGGTCGGAGCCGTGGAGCACATTATCAGCGTAATGCGCGGCCATGATGAGAGTCAAATTGGGCGGGAAGTGAGAGGAGGGAAGTGGAAGTGGGCGCGCTGGAGTAAAGTAGTTGTATGCGCAATGGGTGGTTTTTAAAATGAAGGCAAAGTATCCGTCAACTTGTGGCTTAGTCGGGTGGGTGTTGTGTTGGCGATCGTCGCAGCAGATGTCAGGACGAGTCTACAAGTACGGCGCAAGGAATGTACTCAGTACCTGGATAGATAGATGTGTATGTGCCACAAACAAGAGTCCTGGAGTACTCTGACTGTACTTTATCCAAACAGCAGAAGGACGGCAATTCCTACTAGTACTTGTACGCGCAGTGAATTTCCATACGCCACCAGATATACTTGGTAGACTAGCTCACTACCTAGCTATGTACTGTACGGAGGTACTCGAGTACATGAATTTTAAAGTTCTACGCGGGCGAAAGCTTGGTGGCAGGAAGCACTAGCAAGCACCTACAAAAATCAAGAAATGCCATCAGCCAAGCAGCCAAGCCCGCGAAATGATCAGTTGATAGTGGAGAGTTGCGCTATCTGCGCTGCGAGTTTCTGCATCGACTACTTGCTACCCAGTAACCACCTAGTAACTACCCAGTCGGTGGGCAAATTCAAGTGACCTGGTTGGCTGAACCGCGAATTAATGCAGGGTGCAGGTGGCAGCAGGGTAAGCTCCCTGAGAACAAATCCCACTTGGAGCTGAATCGGGCAAATCCTTTCAATTACTTTACCGACGAACCAGCTGATAAAGTAAACAAATTTGTAGATGAGCGAGTAAGGATATTGTAGATACCTAAAAGCCCAATTCGATTGGAGAAGAACTCAGTCAAGATACCGAGTATGTTCTACTTTTCTACTAGAGAATGGGGAATGCGGCTACTCGAGAAAGTCTATGCGCGACACAGGCTGCATGATACATGTAGAGAGAGCCACAGTAAACAGTAAACACTGACAACATTGGGAGAAATGATGGTGAAGTGAAAGGATCTGTCTTGCCTAACTCACTATGGCCATATTTGGGAATAGTGGATACAATCATAGGATCTAACTATGGGTTCAGGCTTGAACAACATATAAGACATTAACTGCAGTGTTAAGAGGTACTGCAGTTCACACCGACTCGGTAGACTATTGTTCAGGGTCTCGTCATGCCTTCCGCACTACAACATCCAGATGTCGTTACAACAGTGTCTTTCATATTCGTGTACCATTGGACACGTTTTCTAGGGAACAATCCCTTGGACACGATATTCTAGAAACGTGCCAGAAACCGCTTTTTCTGAATTCAGCGTTTTCCACTTTTCCATACCCCTTCCCTGGAATGACAGTAGCCGGAAACTCAAGGAATGATTCAAGTATCAATTTGCAATGGTCTTGTGTTGAAAAGTTCTTGTTGATTCGTAAATGTAGCCATTAACATAGGTATAATACATCGTCAATACCCTTAGGTAGACCTCCGCTGGAATGAGGTGACATGTAACCTGTCTACTTCCAGTAGTACAGCCGCGTTGCCCAAAGTTTTGTTTGCGCCGATTCGATGACCGAATGACCCCCCAAATTTCCGAAATGAAATCTACACAACTCGCTTGACCTATCAAGGCAAAATCAATCGCCCATTCAGTACCCATAACGGTCGGATTTGTTCTTGCCTACCTCGAAGAATCTCTTCAACCACCAAACTTGGAATATTCCTTCAGCGACCAAGACAACCATCTGGAAAATACTCCACCACTTGACTCTACCGTTGGTGCTCTCTGCGGTGTTTCGATGTGTTCGTTCTCGGACCACGATGTATGATTGTTCGTCCTTGACTTGGGAAAGAAGATCGGAGAGTTGTCGAACTAGCAGAAGAGTTAGTGAAAATGTAGTTGACATTGTCATAATGATTTGACTTACCCTCCGCCTCTAATGGATCTGATGGTGCCTCCGATTCAGGAACATAGACGATACCGTGAACATTGAACGAAACATCCTTGCTAGATGCCGACCAATGCTCATTACTGAAGCAATATACGTATTTGCCATCATGGGCTGCGGTGAAAGAATGGTCTCCGTTTGCTACTGATCGCTCATGGGTTTCGAAGCCCTTTTCGGGGTTCTCAATCTACATCAACCAGTTAGTAAATAGAAAAAATCAATTACATGGTCTACCCACCCAGAAATCAATATCCAAGTTCCCAGCACTTCCAAATTCTCTATCCCCAACTTGAAATGTTACGGTCATCCGGTCATCCTTGTGGAGGCTCTCATGGAAACATTCTCTTCCGTGCGCTGCAAGCTGGATATTGTGTGCAAGTGCAGCGCCCAGCAAACTGCTGGCTGCAAGGAAAATGGAACTGGAAAATCGCATATTTGGCAGGCAATAATTAGGCAGGTATATGATTTTGTGAGTCACAACCCAGTTGAGAACGTAGGAGAGGATGTGGGCCTGTGGTGTTGTAAATATCATAAACTGGAGTCGTCGTTGTCGCAGTGAAAGCCAGGCTGTCCAGATCCCTCTTATTGACACCAAAAAAGGGACTGTCAAGGTTGAATTGAGTCGCACCGGGTTGCGGCTCGTGCTCTGATAGGCTTAGCGTGGGCTAGCCTTGAAAGCCCACTCAAGAACATCGCTGTCCTTCTCAACACCATCTTACCGACTATCACACTCCTCGCTAATAACATCTTGAACATCTCCGACGGGTCATTGTCGACCTCAACACCAAACTGTAAGTCAATCTCGGATCATCACCTGTCACCTAGTCGTCATTTCGGGGCTCTTTGTCGGTCGGAAGGGGGACGTGGCGCGCGCAACGTTGCCTAGAGACAGACCTCCAGGACGACAAGACCTCTATTGCTTCCATGGCAGCCTGTCTCCTCCCAGCATCAATCTGACTCTGGCGGATCCGTGTATCTGTCCTCTCTCAAGGGCAGCATATAATCTTTCTGTGCCTGCTTATCGTTCTGCGAGTGCCATACTGATTGATTGCTATCCTAACAGAATCGTCCATCGCAAGAGCGAATCCCACATCACCACCCTCTACACCACACACACAAATTACAACCATGGGTCTCACATTTTCAAAGCTCTTTGACCGACTCTGGGGAAAGAAAGAGATGAGAATTCTGATGGTTGGTTTGGATGCCGCCGGAAAGACCACGATTTTGTACAAGCTCAAGCTCGGTGAAATCGTCACTACCATCCCAACAATCGGTATGACCACCCTCCCGCCCGAGTCAGCCCATCGAGATTCTCGTTATTGACAAAATGCCTAGGTTTCAACGTCGAGACTGTCGAATACAAGAACATTCAATTCACTGTATGGGATGTTGGTGGACAAGATAAGATTAGACCTCTATGGAGACATTACTTCCAGAACACACAAGGTATCATCTTCGTTGTTGACAGCAACGATCGTGATCGTGTTGTTGAGGCCAGAGAGGAGTTGCAACGCATGTTGAACGAGGACGAGCTCAGAGATGCCATTCTTTTGGTTTTCGCCAACAAGCAGGATCTTCCAGTACGCCTCCCACCCAATCACCGACAATGGTCTTTGTGCTAACCAAGTCTTTAGAATGCCATGAACGCCGCCGAGATCACAGATAAGTTGGGTCTTCACAGCTTGAGACAACGTGCATGGGTAGGTTAACCCCTGAGTCTTGACGTGCTCGAGCATATAACTAATCAACTTACAGTACATTCAATCCACTTGTGCCACAACCGGAGATGGTCTGTATGAAGGTTTGGAGTGGCTCGCAAGCTCTCTCCGAAAGGCTGGTCATCAGTAAATTTGACATACTCTCAACAATCCAGTCACAATTTGTCTCGAGATTCCCCCAGACCCAAAAAACCAAAACGTCCATATCACAAACCTCTCCTCCATATCAACCATCGGTGCTCTATCTCATCTATTCATGTCTCTTTCAGCAGTCCACGTTCACATGAGAGGCGCAAAGGGTGGTTTTTGTACGATGACATTAAAAGGCTCTCTGTGGCTCCCCCTGACTCTCTGTATTTGGCCTCAGAGGTCGGGTGGAGGTCAAGGGAGCTTTTTTTCCTCTTTTTTATTTTTCACGCGCGTCACGGTCTCCTTTTTCTACGTCTGGCCTTGCAATCTTGTGTTTCAGCATGGTATAAAAAGCAGACGATAGATGGAGGATCATGGTAGTCAGTCTAGTCACAAATTGATCTTACATTAGAAAATATTCTGCATTCTCCTTTTTGATATTTTTCCTTTGACATTTGCACTACGAAACCCATCGGAGGTAAGCGGTGGCGGTGTGGCGAAGTATAAGCCGAGGGGTCGGCGATCAAGGAACGAGGCTAGGTTTGAGGGTGAGTGTTGAGCATCACCATTTGACGACTACGTATAAGTTGAAGCTCGAAGATCGAACAGGCCTATTCGATAAGTATCGAAAGCCCAGTCCTTATCTCGTTCGCTCTACAGCCATTGGGTTTGAAGGTAACATCGCTCCACACCAAAGCCTCTGATAAAGCACTCTATCTCTCCCTGGAATACTCCAGGAAAAAACTTGATCGCAGACTAGACTCGATAGCAAGTGCACTACTTTAAGCAAATCTGAATTGGCACTTTTCCTGTATTTGCCAAGGTGTCATTTTTTTCCTGAACCAACGTTGAACGTGCTGCATGCGGGGTGTGGAAGGGACGGGTTCCGGGGGGGGTTTGCGAGGTTTTGAGGTTGTTTCGAGGTTCTCTCTTTTGGGGGAGAGGGAGAGGAGGGGGATTTTTGGATTGAAGAGTGAAAAGGGTCTTGGACTTTTGTGTTGTGTTGTGTTGCGAGGGTTTAGGTAGGTCTGGACTGGGCTGGATTGGAGTCGAGGGGAGGGGAGGGGATGGACCTTGGGCTTTTGAAGGACCTTGCTCGTAGGTTTGTGGTATTGTAATCTTGTAGGAGATGGGTTGGTGCGAGTTTCATGGCAAGGAGGGGTAGGTAGGGTATTTGGATGTTTGCAAGTAAACTCCTGGGGTGGGTACTGGTTACTTGGGGCTTGAGTCTAGATGGTTCGTGATTTGAGGTTTGAGATAGGGCGATAGGGCTTAGTTGTTCTACTGAGTTCCATGAAGAGGGATGGAGGGGGAATACGTGGTATTCTCATATGCGAGATGTGAACTTTTTGTACATCTATCTCTCTTTCCTCTTCCCATCATCCTCAACTAACAAATTCCCACCATCTAAGGACTAGAAAACTTATACCCATAAGCCTTCTTCGCCTCTTCCAGCACCTCCTTTACCTTCGCCTCTGCCTCCTTGAAGCCCTCCTCACTCTCTAACCGCTTCTCATGGGGCGCGTTATGGAAGTTCCCTAAAGAAGGGACGGCCAGCCCCGCTTGTACGGCGGGACGGTCGTTGATGGATTTCCACCACCGATGGACATGTGGGAATTGCGTGGAGAGTGTGATGCCGGACATGTAGGAGAAGTTTACCCATGAGAAGGATGCGATGTCTGTGGGGAGAGTGTGAGTATAATTTGGGGAGGTGGGGAAAGGGAGATAGGGATAAGTAAGATTTACCGGCTATGGAATATTTTCCTCGTCCTGGACCGACGAGGTAGTCTCGTGAGGCGAGTTGGGTGTTGAGGATTCCGTAGAGACGCTCGGTTTCTCCTACGTAGCGTTGGATTGGGTATTGAATTTTTTCTTTGGTGAAGCGGAGGAAGTGATTTGCTTGGCCTTGCATTGGGCCCTGGGGTTTGTGTTAGCTTTTGATCGTTGTATTTGGATGTGTGAGTAGAATGAGGGGGTGGATGAGGACTCTCTGGTTTTGTAAGAGAAAGGGGATAGAGAAAGGAAGCTGGGAAATAAGCGAAATTTTGAGAGGTAAGGTACTCATTGCTTCAAGATAGAAATTTTGGAGTACGTGTCAAGTGACATAACCCAAGAGACTTGTGACTTGATTTGGCAAAAGTATGAAACTCAATTATCCTAAAAGCTCGCATAATCAAATTGATTATACGCGACTGTTTAGAATAACGTTCGATTTCTTGAATTGAGTAATGTCCAGAATTGATTAGTTTCCTAACCGCAAAGCAGAAAGAAACCCCCAAGCATAGTCCAAAAGGAGAAGAAAAACAACCTACCAAACCACCATGCTGCCAAGCAACCCACTGCTCAACCCGACTCTTCTCATCCTCATCCTTAAAATGAAAAACAAAATCCCCATCATAATGTCTCGTCAAATAAGCCAAGATAGCTGCTCCCTCAAAAACACTAAACCCATTCCTATCATGGTCAACAATCGCAGGGATACGTCCATTGGGCGAGAAAGCGGTGAACCAAGGCTCCTTTTGGATGTTCTCCATGATGTTGATGCTTTGCACGGTGTATGGTTTGTTGTACTGGGCCTTTAGTTCTTCCAGTAGGATGGAGACTTTGTGCCCGTTGGGAGTGCCGAAGGTTAGGAGTTCGATTCCTGAGGTGGCGATGAGGCCTGTTGGGCGGGATGGGGTGGACATGGTGCGTTTGAGTACTGGTGATGGGATTCTGGGTGTGTGTTTTGGTTTGAGATGGTGGTGGAGATGGGAGAATCTCTGGAGAGGTCTGGAGGGGTTGAACATGAGTGAGGGGAAGAAGGAGATTCTTCGGTCAATTGGGAAGCTTCTTATAGGTGATTTGGAGGGGTTCGTTCTTGGGATGATGGAGCTTTGCTTGGGTGTGGTTACACTTGTTGATGTGGTTTGAGGCGGTTGATTGGGTGATTGGAAATCAGTTTGGCTTTTCTATGTTATGGGTTTATTACAGCTGGGACTGTGGGGTGGATTTGCCATGATGTAATTGTTGAGGTTTCGGGTCCTCGGCGGAGATAAGTATATATATTTGAGAGTGGATTCCTTCATGGTGAACAAGGTGAGAGAGGATATGGGAAATGTATTTGCAACAAGTACATATTTGTATGTTGTTTGGATGTCTTTAATTGGCTTATGTAGGTACCAAGTACGCTAAAGATTATCCAACAAGCCAACTCTCACTTTAGCGGTATTGTCTTACTCAAGTAGAGCTTCCTGTCTCTTTCTCGAGCAATCAGCTCAATTGGTTAAGATATCACTAATTGATTTACTATAGAAACATGACCGATTCTCTTGAATCCATTCATATTCAGCATCCTCCCAAAGGTTCCAAGGTTCTCTGCATTCCAATTCATTCAGTCGTCCATAACTCAGCCTCCTACCTGGAGCCGGGACATCGAGTTTGGCCGACTCCGATTACACAAAGCTGGAGTAAAGAGCCCCACAATTTGTGGAACCCTGTACACAAGGAGTTCAGCCCACGATTTCTTAACTCCGTCTTTGCTCCAGAGAGGTATCGCATTCGCATATCACTTCCACCTAAGAATCCAAGCCGTAAGCCTGTTGACAGCTTTCCTTTACTATTAGGTACGGAGTACTGAGTACTTGGTACTTTAAATCCGTGAGAGTCAAAAAGCGCTCTCTTTCCCATTTCTTTCCTATTTCCTTTTGTCATGCGGGCATTTTTCAGCAGTCTTCTCCGGCGCAAACACAAACCCCCCACCACCACCCACAACCATACAAAAAGAGCAATGTCCAGTGGGATGGCGGCTGCAATGGCTTATGCTTGTACCATGACTCCTCCTAGTGCGCTGGGAGCTGTTCCGGAGGATTCGAAAGAAAAGGCGCATCATTTGAAAGATGGGAAGGGATTTAGGAATCCGTGGCCGAGTTGGGTTGATCAGTCCCCGATCAAAATAACTAGTGCTATGGCCTGGTATGTTCTGCCCTTTACTACATTTTTTTTGCTGGAAAAAAACTTCTGGATTTATATGATTTTTTGAGTTTGTTCAAAATTCCGGAAGATTTGGGTACATGTTTGCGGGCGTAGAAAAAAGTCAATGAGCCGTAGAGTGATGCTGACATCCCCCAAGGCGCGCAATAACTGGAAACCTCAAATGGCCCGACACCACCCCTCCAACAGTCAAAGTCATAAAACCAGACTTTCTCCCCTCTCGAACTGCTTCTACCTCCCTTCGTGCAACCTGGCTCGGCCATGCATGCTACTATGTCGAATTCCCCGGTGGTCTCCGAGTCCTCTTCGACCCGGTATTCGAAGAACGTTGTTCCCCCTCCTCCTATATAGGACCTAAACGCTACACCGAAATCCCCTGCATGATCAAAGACCTCCCCGTCGTCGACGTAGTGGTAATCAGTCACTCACACTACGACCATCTCTCCCATCCCACCATTCTCGAACTCCATAAACACCACCCAAATGCGCAATTCGTGGTCGGACTAGGGCTCAAGAAATGGTTCATAAACAGCGGGGTAAAAAATGTACAGGAGATGGATTGGTGGCAAGACGCAGATCTCACGCTGTCCTCCGAATCAGGCGAGAAGAGGCTATCTACTACTTCTTCCCAGGATCCAGCGACTGGAACAAGTTCCACAGATATCAAAGCAAGAATCTCCTGTCTTCCCTGCCAACACACCTCCAACCGCAGTGCCTTTGACCGCAACGTGACCCTCTGGTGCTCCTGGGCCGTTTCCTCGGGCGGGAAATCCGTCTGGTTCGGAGGCGACACAGGATATCGATCCGTACCCGAAGTCCCAGCAGGAGAAGACGATTACGGACCAAAATACGCCAATCTCCCATCCTGTCCCGCCTTCAAGGAGATCGGGAACCTGAGAGGACCATTCGATCTAGGTCTCATCCCGATAGGTGCTTATGACCCAAGACATATTATGAGTCCTATGCATGCGAATCCGTTCGATAGCGTGAATATCTTTGTCGATACGAAGTGTAAGAAGGCGATGGGCATTCATTGGGGGACTTGGGTGCTTACTACTGAGGATGTGCTTGAGCCGCCGGTTTTGTTGAGGGAGGCGATGAGGAAGAAGGGATTGGAGGAGAGGGGGGTTTTTGATGTTTGTGATATTGGAGAGAGTAGGGAGTTTTGAATTAGCGAGTGATTTATGGTTAGTTAAGTGGTGGGTTTGGTTGGAGTTAGGGGTTGGATTTAGATGGATTTGAGAGGATGTAGAAAATAGCTCCTTTCTAATATTTTGTGGTTGGTTTTAAACAAAACCCTCCTTTGCACTCGTATTCAATTTCTCCATGAACTCATCCATGAACCAACCCCATTAACTTACTTTATTTCCCATCCCTTTCTCGCCTAAGCGAAAATATCCGAAATTGGAATTTCTCCCAGTATTCAAAAGAACTCTACTGCTCATCTGAGAACCACTATACCGCGCCAAAGATGATACGAAACATGTATTTCGCTCTATTCCTGAAAAACACCCAAACCGTGGCTTCGTCACAATCACTTAGTGTAGTGGAATGCTCTTCTCGGGCCCAGGCTCAGGACTTCCCGGATCTTTTCTACAGTAGAGACTGCGAGGAAATGGAAAGGAATGAGAGCGAATACTAAGAATACTGAGATTTGAGATTTGACAACTGGACTGAATCCTTAACAATACCTAGGTAGCCCCCTCCCTTGATCACCTTAGCATATCAGCATCAACACACAATGCAAAAACAAAGTTCCTTTTCACAAGAATCAAGAATCGGGTTCTTAGAAGGAGTATTCACTGTATTATGTATAGTAGCACCCGAATGCACACCGCACAGTAAAAGAAAATATCTTCATTTCATGTCTCGTCAATAGCCCATTCCATTCCATCACTTCCAAGTCCCGAACACCCCCCTTTCTCCCATCCCCAATTCATCTATCCATCCATAACAAAATCCATCAATCGCTCAAGAGGGAATATTCAGTATCAATCAGGTGGGTACGAAACCCAAACAACAACATAAAAAAACGCCAGTCCCCCATATAAGGTATCCAAGGCTTGAAAAAAACCGCCTGTGGAAGGGAAGAAAGATTTACACCGAAGCCAAGAGAATCATTAACATCATTCACCAGACCGCAACGGGATCATCTCATCTCAATATCCTGGGTATCATCAAGCACCTCCTCATCACCACCAAGTTCCTGCTCCACCTCCTCAGAGACAAACCCTTCGTAGTCCTCGAGGTTTTTCTGGATGTGGACCTTGAATTTGATGATGTCGTTCAACATCCTTTCAATCTCCGTGTGGAGTTCCTCACGAAGTGCATTTGCTCGGAGGGTAAGTTGTTCATACCTGGGTATGTTAGCGGTATGTCAGCTATAGTGATTAAGGTGGCTTACTCGATATTTGTATTCATTTCTCTTTGCTCCATCAATTGAACGGATTCGGTGAGACCCGCTCGCATTTTTGCTAATTCCTTCTCCATCTTCTCTATTTGGGTGTCTGAGGCTAGTTTTTGTGTATGGGTGACCTATTTGATTCATTAGACCGATTTCGGGGTTTACTAAAGGTGTCAAACTAATCTTACCTCTTTGGTCTTCTCATACTCTTCTTCGGCAGCCCGTACTCGATGCTCGAGTGCCTCAACCTCACCTCGCTTATCTTCAATGGCTTCTTTGATGCCATCAAGTAGATCATGATGTTTCATCATTTCATCCATTGCAACAGTCCGTCTTTCGGATATTTCTTTTCTCAGATTTAAGAAACTAGCTTTCAACTGTCCACGAAGGTCCAGATTCAGGATATGAGCTGGTTGATATCCAGTAACTGGGTCTGCCAGCAATCTGTCGCTATCCGAGTTTCCATTGCGGGATGCACCCATTTGAGACGCAGAAAAGTCAGGACCTTCGTTGGCCATGACTTGAAGTTCGAAATTCTTGCCCTTGGCATTTGGAGCAGTCGAAGGAATTAAACCAATTTGGTATCCGAGACTGTTGTACTTTTCAACCATTCTCTCCAAATCATCCAGTTTTCGACTTGCCTCTCCTTCCTTCTCCGATACCTTTTTCTTCGCTTCCTCTAGTCTCAGGGATGTAGATTCAATGCCTTTCTGAAGCCGCTCTCTTTCAGAAGTCATTCGGTCAATATCTGCCATACTGATGCCCTGGTCGTCAACAGCCTTTTGCAAGCTTGCCCTTTCGTCATCGGCTTCTTTCAACTCAAGCATCACTTTGTCCAGCTCCTCTTGCAAAAACTGGATTCTTGCCTCGTATTTCTCAGATTTCTGATTCATACGGTTATCAAATTCCTCAAATTTGACCTTATCTTCCTCCATAATCTTGAAATTCCTGTCCAAAGTTGCAACGTCATTTCCCGATTTTTCCAAGATCTCGATGTCTTTTTGTAGACGCAAATTTTCCGCTTCCAACATCTGTAATTGTTCTAGATATTTGGAATTGGATGCATCGAATTCTTCGGCCATTGCTTCGACATGGGGAGCGAGTAACCGATCCTGGTCATCATCTCCTGCTTCATCGTCCATCGACAGCCAGTCACGATATGCGCGGCTAAGAAAATCGAAAACAATTTTGTCTCCCGTCACATCAATACCGGCGTCCGCACATGCATTGTCGTATTGATTCGCCTTGTATCCATCCAGCATCTGCGCAAGTTGCATCATCCAGTGCAAAATCCCAAGAAAAAGATGCCAGGAGTTTTGTGATCCAACGGCAGCAAGTGAGCTCTTGGTGATACTTTTGTGGAACGGGTATCGCATCTGGGCCAAGATGGGTGGCACTTCTTGGTCTATACTCCGCTGGAATCTGTAGCTTGGATCGATCCGATGATAAAGCCATTGAAACATGTATACAAAATCCTTCTGAGTTGGCGATTTTATGGAGTTTTGTGACAGAGTATGCTTCATGTCCATTTCAAAATTGTTTCCAGCCATATAATCCAAAAGCTCCTGACCAATCTTTGCCTGATATTGGCGATCTTTTAATGGCCGCGGATCTCGAGGTACTCCTGCTGGCGCTGGCGTTTGTTGAAAGAAGCTTTGATGGGGCGTGGGACCGCTCGATGAGGCTCTCGACCTGTATACACTACTTCTTCTTTGCTGTTCTGTCCCCTCACTTGATGGCCGACCCATTCCCGTAGGCGCAAAACTCTTTCTACCGCCACTGTTCTGGAAGGATGATCGCTTGACTGAAGACATGCCTAAATCTGCCAGATTTGTTCCCGACGAGGATCTCGAGAATTGAGGTTGGCTTGGTCTAGGTGGGGCAAGTGATGCGCGCGACCCCGACACTGATCTTGCATGACTGGCAGTGAACTGATTTGCTGACATGGAGTTTGATCGTTTTAATGCGGACGCTGGCTGAGGGAGGTTTGAGTTGAAGTTGATACCACCGAGGGTCTATGTACATATGAGTATGTGTTCATGGTGTCGCGCATTTGCGCACTTTTGTATCCAAAGGTTGTTAAAACTTACTTCTCGAGCTCGGCGCACCGAGAACATGCCCGTGTCTTGCGACATCTTTTCTCTGTCGCGCAGCTTGCGACAAATTTATGTGCGAAAAATCGAGTGCACTATGTCCCTAATATGCCAAATGATATGTGGTGTGGTTATCAACTGAGATTGAGGCAAAGGTGGGTGTGTCGCTGCTTTGGGTGGAGTTTTTGTTGTGAGTCGATTGTTTACCCGCCCATACACTGATAGGGGGGCAAGGTAAACAAATGGATTAGCGCGATGCCAAGTCCTTATGGGTACGCGTCACATGACCCATACTTTTGCCTCGGCTCCTGCCACCATCTTTCTGCTCAAGTACACCGCGAGCCCTTCTAGCCCATACTGCTGGTCTGAATACTTTTAGAAGCGCCAACCAGTTCGCAGCTCCTCGCCTCCTCTAATTTATATGCTCATAGTCGCATACTAGTTAGGTACAGGCGAAAATGGCCATCCGTGAGGATATCGTTGCGTCGGCGGTATGTTACTCCAACCCCTTCTTACCCGACGAACTCTGCTGATTTAGGATAGGTGACATGTGAGGATTCATCACAATCTACAGTTGTGCCAGCATTGCTAATAATCTTGTGTAGTTCTACAGGACCCAAGTGTTTCTGGGTCGCCGATAGAAAGCCGGATCGCCTTTCTCCAATCCAAAAATCTCACCCAAGAGGAAGTTGATACAGCACTGGCAAGAGCAAATGGGGAATCCGTGCCTCCAGTAAACCAATCTGGCTATGCTCCACCACCACAAATAAACCGACAAGTACAACCAAACTATGGAAACTATCAGCAGTACCCATTGCAACCGCCACCTCCGGAATTACCGAAGAGAGACTGGAGGGATTGGTTCATAATGGCAACCGTGATGGGTGGAGTAGGATATGGGTTGTACTTTGTCGCAAAGGTGAGCCATACGGTTTGGCGACTGTCGATTTCGCTGACCTTTCATAGCGATATGTTTACCCAGTTATTGCGCCTCCGACAGCACCACAACTCGAACAGGATAAACAAGCTATCGATGACCAATTCGAAAAGGCTTTCACCTTATTAGATCAGCTTTCGAAAGATACCGATGCCCTCAAAACTTCCGAACAAGCTCGAACGGAAAGACTGGATGCTGCTCTGACGGAAGTTGAGGGTGTCATTGGCGAATTGAAGAATTCTAGCAGGAGAAGAAAGGAAGAATCTCGTATTATCAGTGACGAAGTTCGAGTTCTCAAAGATTTAATACCAAGGGCTATGGATGGGCAAAAGCAAAGCACGGATACCAGATTGAGAGAACTCAATACTGAGTTGAAGAGCTTGAAGACATTGATGGGGCAGAGATTAAACCCTCCATCAACCTCTGGTCCTGGCTCATATGGCAGGTCTTCCGGGGTTTCCGCACTGAACGCTACTGTTACCCCTACAAACCCCAGCAGCAATGCAACTACAAACAAGGAAAGCACAACACCAACGCCCGTCTCAGCAAGTAATGGAGCAAACTCAGAGGGTGTTGCTTCAATCCGTAGTGGAAGTCCTTTTGGTACAGGAGTGCCTGCGGGAAAAGCTGCTATTCCATCATGGCAATTAGCATCGAATAAGAGTACCGCCTCTGCAGATACCTCGACTGGATCCGCTAGTGGGTCACAAGAAGCATCTACGTCGTCATAAATAATCCGTGGAGGTCAGAATGTACTATGTATGGTTTTGGGGAGCTTGCATGTGTCGGCGCAACTTGGATGGATGTAAAACTTAGGGAGGACTAATGAAAAAGAATCGGAATAGTAATTCAATGTATACACATATTTTCAAAAACTGAGCTGGTCACAAGCCAAATCTTGTTGTTGACCTCGAGTCAGGTTTTGATGTAATTGTGTTACCAGGTAGAGAGCTAACATTAGTTGTGACATCAGCTGTGAGTCTTGTGATGGAGGAATTAAAATACCTCTTCAGAACAACAGGCAGTGGCGACCTCTATTTCTGTTCTTCTAACGAAAAGCGGAGAATTATTTAGATTATTGAACTCCCTAGCTGCCCATTGAACCCCCTTGTATTAGTTTAAGATGTCATATAGTGGGTGTTGTGTTTCGGCTACATCTGGCACTGTGAAATACAGGAGGTAAAGATGCCCGAGGGTGCCAAATCTCCCTCCAAAGCTGGGAAAGGCGAACAAGACTTGAATAAGTTAAACGAGAGGGCCAGAAGATCGCTTGATTGAAGTCTATAGGTACAGAAAATAAAAACCAAGGACAAGTGAATATTGCTTTTCCTAAATTGATCTCCATGTTTAGTTATGAATATCTATCTACGGGAAGTCGGCAAAAGAAAACCTGGGAGCACCGATCCCCAACCCCCTCTCACATGCACGTGCGGCGCTAAGCAAGGTAGCAGTTCACCTTTCGCGGGACACCACCGACAGCTTTGATCCTGCCTTGCTCTGTCAACATCCTTCATCAACAGCATCTTGTTGACCAGATAGGATAGCATCATTGTCGCAACACATTCCTATACGCACCGCTGGTTGAGCGATCCTTCAAAATGACGGAAGTCTCAAGGTAACAACTCCATCGATACCAACTACGAACTTCGGCGGCAGAGAAACGAATCTAACATCGCGGATAGTACTCGTCTCTACTTGGGAAATCTGCCGAGAAATGGTAAGTGGATGCAATGCGATCGCGCTCCCTCTGCGCTCTCATTCTCCTAGTTCTTGGTGCTGTTGATTTCTTGACCACGTCCCTGTGCTAATCCAATCATGCAGCCACCAAGGCGGACGTCGAGGCACATTTTAATACCCACGGCACGGGCGAGATCACCGAGATCAAGCTCATGAATGGCTTCGGATTCATCGAATACAAGGATGCAATGGATGCGCGCGATGTTGTTCCTGGTATGGCCCCAAAATACCCCATGCGACACGATGGATCGAAGAGCCCTTGTGCGACGCGGACTTTGAGGTTACCTGCTTACACTATACTATCTACAGCCTTTCACGGTTCCGATTTCATGGGTGAACGCTTGACGGTTCAATTTGCTCGGGGTACTCGCAGTCGTGATGGACCCTTTGCAAACAATGAGCGCACCGCCCCTCGTCCTCGCCGCACGCCCCATCGCATGCAAATATCTGGACTCCCAGGTGAAACCAGCTGGCAGGTCTGTTTCCCCCGTTCCTTCACCCGGACTCTTGGATCTCAATTCGTGCTATTTGGACTCTGAACTATCGCATTCATATATAAATTGGACCGCTTTAATGTTATTGATCCAATATTCGGCAAGATTTTCTTAAGTCCAGGCCGTCATGCCCTGTTTGGCCACACAGAGCCATTTCAGCATGTTAGTGCATTTGCCTGAGCAGCCTTGGACTTGGAGGATTTCCAATCCCTTCTCGCTGGCCTTTCTTATCCTGTTTCGACTCCTTCTGTTGTCCTTTATTGCTGCCCCTTACGTATCTGGAAAGCAATTACTTTGCATAGGAGAATGCAACTCAACCGTTGGACCATGTAAATATCATCCTCGGGACTTTTTGTACTGGCAACTTTTGGAGGGCAACTACCTATGGCTTGGCACTATCGCACCAACATACCTGGACAACGACTTACATGGATTCTGGATTTAGGATCTCAAAGACTTCGCGCGTCAATCCAGCCTTGACGTTGTTTATTCCGAGACCGGCCGTGACCGGGATGGAAAGGGTGCATCGTAGGTGTTTCCTTCTAGCATCTTTTAGACGTCTTTTAACGGGGAGACAGGAGCTTTGTTGAATTTGAAACCGCTGCGGATCTGAAAACTGCAGTGGAAAAGCTTGATGGTCGCGAATTCAAGGGTGCTCGTGTGACTTGTGTTGCAGACGTATGTAGCTGTGTATCCTTTCAATCTCGCATCTTACTAAACTCAACAGACTCAACCGGATATTCCGCGCGACAGATCAGCTCGTTCTCGATCACCCGTTCGTCGTCCTTACCCGGATGATTATGACCGACGTGGACCACCCCGTGGATACAGCCCTCGCAGAGACGGTGGTTACCGTGATAGAAGCCCTCCCAGACGTGGCTATTATGATGATGACCGTGGACGCTATGGTCGTTCCCCACCAAGAGCCCGCGGTCCTATTGATGATTATCCACCTCCTCGTGGTCGATTTGAGGATCCTTACAGACGTGACTACCCTCCGGATCCATATGTGAACGGTAGACCTCCATATGATAGAGGACCACGGGACTATCCTCCTCCTAGAGATCGCCGAGGTTACGGTGAGGACTATCCACCTAGCCGTTACTGAAAGGTGAGCCACTCCACTACACATAAATGGTTGCCTTGGCTAATTCAATAGACCGAATTTCTGAAGTACACTGCGATCAAGCATTCTGATAAGCTAGGGGGCAATTGCGCCACACACAATATTGGGGAGTACGTCCTCAGATATGAGTGTGTGGATGATTATGATGCAGATACACGAATTTTCTCTTTATTTGATTTCCATGGGGTTTATTACCAAAAGTCCTTGGGTTTTTCCTCGATCGGTGGCACTGGACTCGATTCATGCTCGGGCATCAGAGATAAGCATCTTGCATGTAATTAATTGATAGGACAATTGAATGGTTTTTTCTTACTACATGATATCTCGCATCCCGTTATGAAGTGCATGTGTGATTTGATAACTCGAGAGGTCGTCCACCAGTCGTACAGGGTAAGCGAAAATGACCAATGAGATACCGGTATGAGATCCCTTCGCAAGATCCTTGTCGCGCATCCGCAAAGACATCGCTCGGCCATGACTAAAACAAGTGGTCGCTGTGGTCTCGGTTGTGTGCGAGCTGAGCGAGTCTGTTCTCCTCGCGGCCTCGCATTGGAGGAAAAAGAAAGACGGGGGAGTTTCATTTTTTCAGACGAGAGGTTTGGTGGAAGTATCTTTTGGGAGAGAGACGAGTCCCAATCATCGTCTTTTCTGATCTTTTGAGGTGTGCGGGGAAGATGCTGTCTGAACTCCCGAGGGTGGAAGCTTCCAACCCAATCGCGCCTAAGTATTCTGGGGTCGTGACGATAGCCTTAAGTAGCGGTGTCTTGTGCTGGTGTCACGTAAGGTTTTTGTGGCAGGTTCCAGTATTGATATTGCTGGTCTATTACCGGTATGTATAATAATCTGCGCACCAAGCTCCCGCAAACTTCGCAAAAGTTTCCTTCTTGGTTGGAAACCTTTGTGGCCATCTGTTTCCTTAGATCTCGTATATGGTGGACGGTGGCACTGTTATTGGCACGTTTGTTTAACCTTTCTTATATATTTCAAATGCCCCTTTTTTAGTTTGGTTCTTCACTGAGCGTGTTGTGTTTCATTCTCTTCGTTTTCGGAAGTTAAGAGTTCTTCCTCGCTTCCGCTTTTACATTTCGCAAGACCTCAAATCCTCAAGCTTTTGCCACATCAAATTCAACCATGGACTTCTCTCCAGCTGCTCTCGCCAAATCTTTGCTTCCCCGAGTTCCTTTGTTGGGAAAGACAGCCATTACCCATACGCTAGGACGTACCGAACAGTCAGGAAAATGGGATTTACGGACTGCTCTTGTGACGTCTCTTATCCGATCGTATCTCCTTGATAGCCCGCCACAAGCAGTATCAAAGAGTCAAAAGGCGAGTCTGAAAGATCCAGGTGTAAAAGGGAGGTTATGGATCAGTAAGATCACCATGTCACCACCAGCAGAGGACGACATCAGACGTTCTATTTTCCACATTATTGAATCCATGAAAGAGCCTGGAGAAGCAGAAGGAGGGCATAGGGAACCCGAAATGGTACCTGTGGAAGCAGAATGGACAGGTTACCGGGCAGCAGCAACGAAGAAATCGCCTGAATTGAACATCTCAGAGGAGGAGAAATATAAAGAAATGATGAAAGAAGTCACCTCACCAACAACGATCCTTTACTTCCATGGTGGAGCTCACTATCTTATGGATCCCGCTTCCCACCGACCTACCTGCAAGAAACTAGCAAAAATAACAAAAGGTCGATGTCTAAGTGTCCGATACCGACTAGCTCCCCAGAACCCCTTCCCATCCGCTCTCATCGATGCTCTAGTATCTTACCTTACGCTCCTCTATCCACCTCCTGGGTCTCTCCACGATCCTGTCCTGCCAGAGAACGTCGTCTTCGCAGGCGATTCAGCAGGAGGAAACCTATGTCTCTCCCTCCTCCAAACCCTCCTCCAATTCCAACGTCTAAACCTCCGACCCCTCTTCCACGGATCTTCACGCTCCATCCCTCTCCCAGCAGGCTGCGCAACCGCCTCCCCTTGGTGCGATGTAACATTGTCCCTCCCGTCCCACCTAAAAAACGCACCCTTCGACTACCTCCCCGGCCGAACCACCCGCCCCGTCGACGGCATCCCGTACCCACCATGTGAAATCTGGCCTTCCAATCCTCCCCGGAAAGCGTTTTACGCAGATGATGCGCTTCTTTGCCATCCGCTTGTTAGTCCCGTGGTGGCAGGGAGTTGGGAGGGCAGTTGTCCTATTTATATTGCGGTGGGACAGGAGTTGTTGAGTGATGAGGGGAAACATGTCGCTGCTAAGGCGAGGAGACAGGGTGTTGAGGTTGTTTTTGAGGAGTTCGAGGCGATGCCTCATTGTTTTGCGATGATCTTTGAGGGAATGGAGGGTAGCAAGCGGTTTTTTAATGGGTGGGGTGCGTTCATTGGGATTGTTAGCGGTGGGGATGGGAATAGGAAGGTGGAGAGTAAAGGAAGTTTTATTGTTGCTAAGACTTTGAAGGAGAGGACGTTGGATTTTGGAACTTTGAGTGAGTTGAAGGATGAGGAGGTCAAGGAGTTCATGAGGGAGGGAGCGAGCATGATGAAGACTTTCGAAGGGGATCCTCTGACTGCGTCGAAATTGTAGGTTTGGGAGGACGATATATGCGGCGTATTAGCATTTGTATGATTGGACCCTGCTTTTCGATAGATAGGTGATAAGTTTAGCGAGCTCTCTGAATTGATTTTGGTTTATATTTCGTGTATTCGTACTCAGCCCCGCAACTCAATTGGTGAATACTCAAATCTTGTTTCGACTTTGTTGCATGTTGCGAAATTCTAACCTGCCGTGACCGTTTGTCCTTTGAAGATCAGATGAAAACATCGGATTTCTTCTTTTGTTGCACTTCGCGAAATTTTGAATAACCCCACATATCCTGGGACTAGGACTATGTAGGGTTAGACCTATGATATTTAACCTCTTGATGAGAATACCATCTTATACGTGTAGATGTCTTTCGCCTATTACTGACTGCTGGGGAATCGCTATCAAAGTCATCTTACATCTATCTATACATGAGACAGCCTGAAATAAATAAGCGAGCTCCTCCTTGTAATCATTTAGCAAATTGGAACTCCTCACTTCACTTACACATGCGAAGGAAAGGTGGCTGCACGAACGGAGGTTGGTTACACCTCGACATTTACGAGAAGGGGAGAGTTAAAATGTAGAACGGGCGGGCTTGGATTCCCTTTCGGCTTGAGCATATACGGTAAGATTTCATCTTTATTTGCGGTGGCAAGTTCCGTAGGTGTGCATTTGCGTTGTCAACCCTTTTTTCCTTAGGCGAGGCGAGGTCTGTGTTTAGAAGAGACGACACCCCAATCGCGGGATAAAAGTCAAGGGAGATGGGGCTAGTATTGGAGAATGGTTTTTTTGGGGGGGGGGGGGGGGGGGGGGGGGAGGAGGGTTCTTGCGGATTTGAGGTAGGGGATGTATGTAGATTAGTGGATTCTATAATTCGTTACTTTTTGTCGCATGTCACACTTCTTGAAATGTTCCTGAATCTGAACGGATCAATACTGTTGATGTTACTTTCTGTTGCACGTCGCACATGATTCGCAGAATCGGCAGTATTGCCGATTCTCTTCAGCATAGGATTTACAAAAGGTTAAGGACTAAGTGTAGTATATACTTGTAATTTTGTGGAATTTTCCAAATTTGGACTTTAACGAGATCGATACTCTCGATATTACTTTATTTTGAATCGAGAAAATGAGCAGTCTTCAGAATGGGCAAGAAAATTAGCAGTAGATAGATAGCCTTATTTTCCTAACTTACTAGAACGATCCATGGTTATTTCAAGATTTTGCCTTTTGTTAAACCATGGATTCCGATTTCTAAAACAAATCCCGTTATCAGATCAAAGGTCTAGATGCTTACTTACTAACTTAAACTCCCGAAAATTAGGTTATTTAGGGATAAGTTTAAGGCCATCTTCCTTGCCCTTTAGGAGGCAGTATCGATTTTCTTAGCTTATGTGATATCGCACTTCTCCAATTGAAATGAAAAAGAATCGAACCCTGTTGATGGGGTGGGAGATGTGGGATTTGTTAAGATGAATCATTCGCCCAAACACAGTTCGGAAGAATTTACACATGGATTCTTGGCTCTTCTAAAGGCCATTCGACGGAGATTTCACCTCTTAAAGTGCGATGAGTTGATATTTTTGCTTATTGGATCTGAATGCTGTCGAACACGCTACACGAAGACAAAATGAAAGAAGAAGCTGTTTTGGCAAGACAGGCAGTTGTAAGAAATTTCAAAAGGGGGTTGCCTGCGCCTGTAAGACTTAGACGTATACAATCCCTTGTTCTTCATTGAGTGCAAGTTTCATTACTGGCCTCTCCAAATCTCTCAAGACAAGCCTTAGGAGAATCAGTAGTCAGAAAATCCTGAGATAAAGCACGCATTAAGGAGCGTCGTTCCCTCGGACACAGCGTAGTCGTTTCCGAACATTTGTTTATAGGATCTACACGGATCAAACCTTTAGGGAATTCATCTGTTGTAGTAAAATTAAAGTTATAGAGCCGATCCTCGTGTAACACTGGGCGTTGTGTGCGAAAGTCAACTATTGTTCAATCCTGAAAACCACTACGTTCTCTTCTAAAATTAGATCCATTCCTGCTAACCTGGAATATATTAGGGAGCGCTTCTACTTAAACTCATCTCATTGCTTACCGCATACGCGTTAATATCTAGGGAAAACTCAAAGATTTGGTCGCGCTTACTTGTGCTTCTCGCACCTTGCTTGGCTCTCGTGTTTTGTTTAGCGTGCGCGAAGAGGGTTGAGATGACTGCTGCAAGAAAGCTTGCACGGGCTCGAGATGAGATGAAATGAGGTGATAGCGGTATATAGGTTTATTTAGAAATTACCGAATACGAGGAAAGAGTTTCGAGGCATCAAATAATAGACGAGTGCACCTTGGTGCCTTCTCGCGACAGCTAATAAGGACTTTACAAAGTTGGTACAGGATACTCCAAGGTCAAAGAATACATTTGTTGCAGAATAACTAAGCCAGAGGACTGGTTCCAAAGATTGAACCCGTAAACTTGCTAAGAATTCGAATTGTGAAATTAGGGAATTTAGCTGGACCACTGTCATTGTATTTTCGAATATGAGCCTCGTCGCTCGAAGTACCTCACACACTACCCAACCGGGCCCATCACTAGAGCGTGAGTCGTTCTGTTTTTGGAAGCAATTATCTTTGTTAAGGTCCGTCACTCTGCTGTTTTTAATATGGCCATGCTCATCGTTGATCTCCATTTTGGGTTCCAAATCGAATCCATCTGTCGCCTTTCTCTGCTTTTGCTGTGTAAAGATGTGTAATATTCTTACTCATCTTACTGCCAATTAAGTGAAGACTTCTGGTATTCCAAATCAAAAACCGGGGTCAAGAAATCCGGAGATATTCCCAGTTTTCGTACTCGGTGTCGATCGAAACCCAGTGGACCTCGCTTATCTCTCAACCTCCTTTTCACATCCTCTCGGTTCCCTGGACCATCTACATCTCATTAATATCAAAGCTTCCGCAAGGAACCTCGAGGCAACTATAATTATCCCCGATCTACATATCGTAAAAGCGGGTAATGTCTCTCTTTTTTTTCTTATCAAGGAAAGTGGATTACCTCAACCTGGAAATTCTCAAACACATACCCACAGCCTCATGTGGCTCATGCTTATTCTATTTATAGACAGTTTAAGATAAGAGTGGTGGTGGCGTATGTAGATCTCTAATTGGGCACCATCCTTGTTGCTGATCTTGTGCGGGGGATTCGCTAAAACGAAACGAAACGAACGGGTTCACTGTCCTCGAAATAAATATGCAGCATGTTATTGCATCATTGAGGCCAATACGCGTACTGTAAAGTGCAGAATACAAATCGGGTAATTTACTTCTCGATATACAGTAAGAGTCCCTTGATCAGCGCAAAAAAGGCCCAATCAACCCACCGACCCTGTTCTCCTATTGTTAGATTCCGCTTTCCTAGGCGTCAAGTATCTGATTAGTACTAGTGTCTGGAACGGCGGGTACAGTTAGGTACCAACATAATACATCCCGAATACCACATTCCCGCAGCTCGAAGCAAGATCGGCGGCCTCGTGGGCTTCATGGATGTCATTAACCAACCTTTTCCCTAGAAGGGCGCGGTAGGGTCGACCTGACCGTCTGGGGCCGCCGAAGAACATTAGGTCGCAGATGGTTTGGGTTGCTAGGATCGTGAGGATTGCACCCACTTGGTACCCCTTTGGTTTTGATACGTTTTACGTGGGCTTGTCTTCCTGCATCTGGCGATCTACTGTTGTCTTGTGCCACAAGGCTTATGGATGTTGATTCTTTTATTGGGTAGGTAGGGCTTTTATGGAGAGGAGTTGAGATGAAGGAATGATATGTTGGCAGCGGATTGTTTGCTGTGATAGGTTGAGGGATAGATAAGTCAGGATTGGGTCGAGGAGGGAATTTGTTTCATGGTTCAGCGTTTGGTAGATATCTCGACGGGTTCAAATTGGATGGTGGACGAAAGGCTGAAGTTGGGTTAGCTTTCTTTGGTTGATATACCTTTGCTTACACGGATGGTTCATGGCGATATGTAGATTTCTTTGAGATTGTACCTACGAAGCCTTGATGAGGTATGAATAGGGGAGGTGTTGATGGAAGACTCGAGGCCGTGTGGGAGACAGGGGTTTGAAGGATCATTAACCTGGGAGTCGTTGAGATTTGGTCGATCCACCCGAACAGCGACTTTTGCCCGTCAGTGGAATCATACTCCATGGGGGATGGCGATTCCTATCCTGTTTTTATCCCTGAGAAATCGGGAACGTATCATTGGGTTGAGTCAGTAACTCATTGTGTACTTCCAACATGTGTAGGTGGTTGGTTATATCTGTTGTTCCAACGTGGGTAGAGTGGAAGGGCGGTCTTTATATGACGCTGATAAAGCCTGCATCTATTATTAGTGACGCCTTGCATTCTTCTTCATATTTATCCTAAGTTTTCCAAGTGCAGTAATCAGCGAACAGTGACTTGTAGTTCAGTAGAACCAATTTTAATCCAAGTAACAAAAGAACCAAAATCCCATAACACGTAAACTTTATACTATATCAGTACAAGTCATGTAAGAGACAATGCTCATCAATGTGTTTCGCAATTGTCAGCCCTACAATATGTAGGTGGTATTCGTAAGTTTACAACTATCTACCTAGCCCTATGTTTGTGGACTTTTGAAACCAAGGCACGAAATAGAATAGGTTGCCTGGTTTTCTTGCTTAAGTGGCAATCAAAATTCATATTCATTATTGCTGTGACAAGAGTAATAGCTATCAAAGGGGTGCCGAGACTGGGTATGGTTCTATAGCTGCATATCCTAAATCTATTCCTCATCCAAGATGTTCTGGATGTTTAGGTTCGCATCCAGGGATAAGCATCTCAGCAAAGTAAGAGCATCATTATTTACGGACTTAGAAAATGCGGTATGTGTTCAGGCAAAGGTTGTGCCTAGGCAGCTAATTTGTTGATACACGATTTTCCGTCTTAAGCATGTTAATGTCATGAGGAAGGGTTCGTTAACAAGACAGTAGCGCCGTATTGCGCCACAGCTACACAGCAACACTCCGCCCTCAACTGGAACAGAGGAAAGAAAAGCATCAAAGATGTCTCATACGATCCACAACGTGTCTTCTCCTGAATCAACGCCTTGGTGGCCGATATCCCCACCCTGCTCTCTCCCAATCGCAGTTCTACCACTCCAATAAACACCAAACAGCACAATCAAACCCCCTCACGGCACTCCGTCACAACTAGGACCGGCACCGGTTTCTGCCTTGTTTAAGTCAGCAAGGCGGTTCTCATGTGGCGTGCCTCAAAAGCCACTAAATCACCCCAAGCCCCAAACTAAGGGATCCGGAAGTCTGGCTCCAAAAGTTTAAATGTGCCAGAAAAAGGAAAAGATAAGGTAGCTTGAAACATTCGAATGGTTAGTTCGTGCATGCCGTCCCGACTACCAGTCGAGTACTCCGATTGCTTGGTCTCAACTGCTCGGCCGACAGATAGCCTACGACCGCAGCAAGGCTAGTTTCACGGATGCGGATTTCCTTGAGACGAAGTTGTGGGTGCTCTATATGCGCCTGGTACCATGGAAGTTAGATGCTACTTTAGCTAGAATCACAGACTGGTTAGCCTGATATTAATTCTGTGGTGTTGGATTTTCATTGAATGTGCTTGCTTCATGAAGCCTGTGTATCATGAGGTGAAGCAAATTCAGATGGATTGAAGTTGCCGAGAAGAAATGCTCATATAAGATTGCGGGCAATCGGAGCTTGCCAAAGATGCGAGGAAAGTGGATTCAGCTGATAACTGATGAATTGGTAAAAATTGCTATGTACTCTCCATGAAAAATGTCCAATATTGCAAAAAGGTCAAATCGGCCACCCAATGTTGACGACCCCTCGTCGTCTCCTGAAACTCCTTTTAATCAAAAGAACGCCTCGCTATGCCGACCAGTGCCATGTATCCGTTTTGGTATTTCCATTTGTTATGCAGCCAATGCTCCAACAATACGAAAAATTCATAACTCATTCACCATTCAGGTAGAAGAACCGCTCCTCTCTGTCGTCTCCAAAGATTCGCTCTATCGACCCAAAGTCGACCAAGCAACCAACCCCAACGCTGCAACACCGGTTGCGAAAACTCCCACGCCATTTCATTGAGCGGATCGTCACCCCAAATAGTTAACTGCCCAACATCTTCTTGTTCCGTTCCCGTGAGCCCTATCTCCTTGATGAAAGCTTCCGCTACATCTGGACTAACGGTCAAAAGCCTTTCTCGAATTGTACGTGATGCGATCATGTCTATTTTCCAGTAGTGTGGTGTTTCCAGCTGAGCTTTGCTAGGCTTCAACACATCCGGCAAGTTGTTGCTTAGTGATTTTAGAAGTGCGAGATGCCGATCGGAATTGGAGGTGATCGACCTATCGGATAACAAGAGCTTGAAGATTTGGTTGATCTCTGCTCGTGCTTTGTTACGGTCGAAGGGAAGGATGAGACTATCGAACAGATCTTAATATGGATAAATAAGCGTGTTTGTATCTCCTACGTACTTTGATGGCTGGGAACTAAGTCTGCTGTTGTCGCGGGAATGCTCGAGTGATTGAGGCATATTCAAAGGCTGAAAATGGGATCCCACAGCAGATCTAGATCGGTACCCTGATGACTCAGGTGAGCTTTGTGAATTGTGACGGATTCCGGACGAATGTACCATAGAATATGGCTGAGATGCCGAGGGATCGGTGTATGCTTGCATACTCGAAGGCATCATTGATGAGGTCAAAGATAGAGCCGACATTGGCATCATCTCAGCGCCTATTGATGGAGGAGGGCTACCGGCCCCTGAGATAGACGTGCCTGAGATGGATGGAGAAAGCGAGTATGACCGGCCATCGTTTGTCATTGATGAGATGTTGACAGGAGCTGATAACAGGCCATGCGATGAAGATCCGGATGAACCATACATTTGAGAACGAAGTGCTTCATTCTCTCGGCGAAGTTCATCGTTTTCGTATCGCAGGCGTTCAATTTCCTCTGATTGCTCGCTACTCTGCTCCTTTTGAGCCTGCTCGAGGTTTTTGAGATGCTCCTTCCTACGACGACCTAACAATAAAATGTCAGAGATTTGGTTGTGATACAAAGCGGGGTTGGAAGAACATACGGAATTCTCGCTGTGCCAGCCTGTTATACTAAAGAGGGACTGATGTTAGGATACAAGTTGCAAGTGTCACCCAGCCTAGGCAGTCGAACGTACCTCGCGTTTGCGTTCTTCTTTGTCTGCTGCCGAGTCCATGGTGTAGTGGTTGCCTTTGATAGGATATTGATTTGAATGTCGTATAACTATAGTGTGGGTCATTGTGTCGTTTATGTTGGGTGGGAAGTGAAGCTATTATACGGATTTCCGGATTACTGCCAGGAAATGGGAATGAGTAAAGCTCTTGTTTGTCTGCTCTACATAATCCTTTGTACCAGGGCCTTAGATGATATACCTCTTGGGACCCATCCTGCCGCCTGCATCTGCACTTCCCCCAGCGGGGGTGCCAATGAGCCCCTTTGGGTTTAGTAATTCCAAGCTGCACGGATGCTGGCTCTCAGCCTTGAGATGGGACTGGTATGTCCCCCCCTGGTCTGATCCATGCCGTGACATAGCCCTTGAGCTCAAAGTAGTTTGTGCTTTTCTCCACGTTTTCGTGGGTAAGCATAGCTTCACTGGAGATGCGATTGCTGCAGAACCTCTCATTTTCTTCTTATTGCTATTCTCTCAATCTTCCCAATTCGGAAATCGACGGCCTTACATGTCCAGAAGAAACAGGTGGACATGTATTGCATGTACGATTTTAGCTGTTTCCTGCCCATATTGTTGAAAACCCACTCGTTTAGAATTAGATGTTGCTCATTTCAACCGGTGTCTATGGCAGTATGGCTGCTGCCCATTGACTTCCAGAATAGCATCACCTGGAAGGCTATTTTGCGTACAGACAAGACCAGCAGCACATTGTTCATGCCATATCATGCTCCAGGAATCAGCCTAACTTACTCATCTCCCTCGAGGGGTTTTGGGCTGAGCCAGAGTACTGCGGGCACCGACCGTCACGTAGGGCTATAGCTAGCTAGCCTGCACCGCACGACGATCCTGCAAAGCGGCAATCGAGGGAAAGACTCCGAGTGAGTGTCGGCGTACGAAGGAGACTCCAACTCCCTCGCCTCGGGTGGCCGGTGATGGCAGCTCCAAAGCGTCAATCTCACACGCATCTGCCACCTGGCAAGTGGGAGAAGAGGGTGTCCAAGGGACTCGATTTAGGAGCAGCGTGGAGGCGTGGAGGCGTGCAGGCGTGCAGGCGACAGAGAAAGCTGGGGAGGCACAGAAGCCATCACGGGCAAGGATGGAGGCCCGTGAAGTGGAGGGGGAGGGTCTGAGGAAGAGGGACCCAGGGAAAAAGAGGCACAGAGGCTCCGTGTTGGAAGCGAACACAAGTGGAACAACAAGTGGAGCTACAGAAGCGGCGTCAGAACCAGGGTCAGGAACCTTAATCAAGCTGCAGTCTACTTCGTACGTCTGCACTTTGCACATTTGAAGCGCCGACTCCCATCCAGTCAAGCGCCATGACATGTGGTCATCGTGCTAGTCCGGGCTACAGTATCAGAGATTTCCTTCCTCTCTCCTGACGGCGGAACAGCAGTGTTGGTGGGGGCGGAGCTTGATTTGATCGTCAAGACTTAACCCTCACCTCACAAACTGTACAACTGCAGTACGCTGCTTTGGTCCGGAGATGCTGTCCTGGTCGATACTGGAATCCTCGTCTCATTGGCAACGCTGCAATATTACGATATGCATGTACCGAGTAGTTCGTAGTCTCAAGCCCGTAGGGACTGACTGTGTTGCATTCCGTAGCTGCGCTGCTACAAAGTACGAAGTAGAACTTGATACGCTGTGCCATACGCTGCGGTTGGTCTCCATAATCGTTGCCGATAATAGATTGTCTATGGGATCGTCGACGGTCGAGCTTAACCTCAAGCGAAGAGGTGGGGTGTGGTGGAACTTATACTAGTGCCTTGGTGCGGCCAATAGAGTCATCAAAGCTCGCGCAGAAGAAGAAGTAGAATGTTCAGAGTCAGAGTCGAGTCTTCAATCCGTTTACGAAGCAATTTTGGTTGCATCACACCCACAGTTGCTTTCACATTGTTGACACGGTAAAAACGTCTCTTGTTGCTAGCGATCGGCTGCATCAGGGTTATATCAACAAAGGCCGGTCGGTACTCGGCGAGCCGCCACGGCTCTTACTCTTACATCACTAATTGTTCACGCCTTTCTGCTTGCTTTTACCCCTCTCTTGCTCACTTGAACATGCGAGACCGCTTATCTTCTATTCGGGCAGGGCATGCACGGCAATCCGAAGTAACGTTCAAGTTTGGAGTGGCCGTCGACTTCGACTTGGATGAACCTGTATGCAAAGGTGCGAGAACCCGCTGGTTTGGCCTATCAATGTGCAAAATCTGCTTCCTCTCTTTAGCTTAATTCAGGTGACCCGTAAGCGCTCGTAACTTTCGTTCAATCAGATTTCGGTTTTCGGCCGGAGCACCGACAAAAGCCGACGCTTTTCTCTTCTTAGACGAGCCTCCATTCTCGCTTCTCGTACTCTTCCGATTTCTCTCGAGTCGCTTCTTCAAAACATGCAACTCTACGCTTTTCTAACCTTGATACAATGTAACTTATTTCCAGGTGTTCTTGACAGCACCACTCACAATTGAGCTACCGTATCTTCCCTCACTTCCCTACCGTGATATACCCATGCTCACGCCACACGCTTACCACGCCACTCATCCTCCCAGCTTGCCAGCCTCCTGGGATTGCGTCTGATGAAACGTGGGAGCACCCCATGAGCTCGCGCATAAGGTCCTCAACCCCCAGCCACCTTCCACCATTGTTCACTGCCATGTCCAAGCAGCAAACAAAACGTTGTGGGAAGCAGACCAGAAACATAATTATGGAGATTCTGAACGGCGCTGGGCCACCCAACTGCGTGAGGATCAGGGCGGGCCAGCCTCTTCGACATCCCTTCTTCCATGTGTTTGCAGTGTTTTTTCGTACGTGTCAGTCCTACAGAAGCCGGGGATGAAGTCGTACCGGAAAAGCACTCCTTGTACGTTTCCTCGTTTTCGATAGGAGGTAAGAAGATACCGACAGTCCAGAATGATTGTGGAAAAAGAGAAACTGCTATTGAATGAGTTTGAAATTCATTTTGACTTTATTCGAGTTCAATTTCTACAGGACGAACGAGTCTCCAAACAAATCGAATTCTCAGCGCGTCGACAGCTGGTGATAGATGAAATCATGCCCCGCCTTCCATTAGAATGGGCAACCTGCACCGAACATTCAAATCAATGTTCTATTGGGAATTCTGGATGGGCCAGATGGGCGGAACCTCCTCGTGGCCTCACAAACGGTCACTTGAGTCCCTGGCAGGATTCAACATTGTGATCCTTGGACGTTGCTCCCAACACTCTCAGTCATCCTTTGTTAGTTTTCTGTGGAAATCTACGGTAATTTCGTGGATGCCGAAATAGTAACATTCGTAAGTACTTGGCTTAACAGAACAACACCATAAATGGTTTCTATGTCTACGCCAACCTCCCATTGAAGGCGGTTGCATACAATCGGGGCTCCTGATAGGCTACCGGTATGCGGCAATCTTGCTTCTGAAGGTGGACCAAATATTTAATTAAAAAGGAGATTCATGAAAGCACACAAGAGGCACAATCATCCAAAAAAAATTGTCGAGTACGGTATCGATGTGCCAACGGAATGTAACTGCATACGTCTGTCGATGCTACCAACTAGCCCAAATCGCTTATCGCTTAAGCGGATACCCTGCAGCTGAGGCCCGTGGTCTGCTCCGTACCGTGGTAAATCGTCTTCTCGAGGTTTCTGAGGAGACCAGGGTTCGTACTCGGTGAGTGATCACTGCATATCGTTCCCCACACCAGAGTCACGAAGTACCGGCCGGTTCGATACAACATCTTGCTCTGCTGTCCAGGACTCCATAAACCCTCACTTGTTGAAATTACGCATTTTCCCGGATTGCCTTTTACCCGAACCCTCTCTTCAGGTATGAAATGATCTGCGAGAAAGCGGTGTGTTGAAGAAGGACTTCATTTGTTGAGCAGGACTCCGACGTCCTCCCTGGTCTTTCTCTCGTTGATTCGTCCAGCTTCCATGGCTGGTATATCGCGTTGCCCGGGTTCACGATGTGGTTGCCTTCGTACATCCCGCGCGTGCTTTGAAGATCAAACATGTTCGTTCGTATTTCGGCCAGTGCCTGTTGCCTTTGATGGTTGTGATTGTTTTCTACAAGGCGAACATTGAAGAGGGCTGACAAACTGGCCGGAACGTGGCACCCTTGTACAGGCCGCCGGCCACTCGTAGAATATTCCAATGGATTTCCGTAACAGGTATCAATTTGGGGAGGACAAAGTCATCTGATTTTCTGATTCTCTTATCGAGTTTACAGTGAACTCTTTTTCTCTTCTTTTCTTTTTTGAATCAGATTGCCTGAATTAGATTCGCCGTAGTTTGTGAATCATCCAATTCAGTAGCTATTTTCGATGACGTATGTTTATTTACTCACGTGACACATGAGTGAGTCCTTCCATCCAAGATTCCCATTCCTCCTCGTACTTTTTAGATTTCAGCAAGAATATTACTAGAAACCCTTGATCGGTAGGCCTAAGAAGATTAAAAGCCGAGCCTCAAGCGATTCCTTTTGTCTTAGATCCCTATCGCTGGTCCCAATCCAGCATCCCACTCGCCTAGCAACTTTCCCTTTCCAAGATCACCATCACCTTTCAAGATTTTCACCGTAGAAGATCTTGCTCACCTTGAATTGGATTTCAATTCTCCTTAGGAATAGTAACGTAGTGATTAAACTTTATGTCGAGTAAGAAGCAAGTCGACGAATCCTCCTTTCTTCCCATAATTACACCATCCAAACAATTTACCTTTCTCGCCACACATTCATAACCCCTCGAAAATGGGGTTTCCGACGAAGGAAAGGTATAGATGACATCAATAAGGAGGCAAAGAAGTAAATAGTTCCTTGCTTTCTGAATCTCATGCACGCAATGGTTTTGTTGCACGTCGCTCGTCCGAGTATCTGCCATCTTTCTGCCGTTCCGTTCCTGGTTGAGTTCTACCGATGAACAACATAATTGATCATGTAGTATGAGTTTAGGGGTGTTGGGTTGTGTTGGTGTGGATTGTGAGATGGGCTGTTTGTTTTGAGTTTTGGGGTGTGTTTGAAGGGATTATTTGGTTGGGCTAGGGTAGAGGTGAAGGGGATATTATGTATGTGGTGGATGGGAATTGGGGAAGTTGTTGTTAATGTGGAAGAAATAGTAAATCCTACGTCCAGTTTTTAGTTGGTAGATTTGATTAGGAGGCAGCGGTGAAACTGATGACGTTTCTCTGGAGTTATTCAGAAGTGGTTGTGTTGCTGGAAACTCAATTTCATAGCCTCCTAATAAGAAATTACTATTTTATAACAAAGGCTACTTTGTTTTTCCAGGAAAGAAGTCTTGGGTGTCTTCATCCTAGACATTTTTCATTACTTCTTTTCGAGTTTAACTTCCTCGTATAGTAGTATCTTAGTATATTACCGTAGTATATCTGTGTGGTTCTCCATAGTGCGAGGAAACATAGATCGCACCTGGGTTTGTTTATATATAGAAGCATTATATAGGCATTAGTGCAAAGGTTAATCAGCTTTTCAGTCGATTATAGTAGCATATCATGGATCTAAGTTACAAGTTTACAGCGATTAAGAAAAGTTCGAAATTTGAAGCCGTGATAATATTGTTGTGTAATCTTCTGTGTCTTCCCGAGTCTTGACTATAGATTGTTATTAAGAAGAGAAAGGGTAAACGGACTTTCAATATCGAGGGGGGTAAAGATGAAAGGGTCCAAGAGTACTACTTGGATTATATACTGCGGTCAAGGCATGCTTTGCTTGTTTACAGGAGAGGGGATTATATGAACAGTAAGTTTCGTAAAGCAAATTTTACTTTGTACCTGTAAGAATTGAGCTAACTGCAATGAACTCCATGTTCAGAGTTGTAGTAGGAGAAGACTGCCATGCTAAGAGCCGACTCCAAAATAAAGTCATCGATCCGAGATTATTGTCAATAGGTCTGACGATTGGTTTCTGTTGTTCGGTAGAAAGGGGTGAACTCTTCTATTGTAAAAGTAGGGTACCTGTGGGCATGAAATACCCAGTATTAAAGCTAGTGCCACGAGTGCCGTACTAGTAGAAAATGAGTAAATATCCAATATCCTGCAACAGTTTCCACCGCATGGAATAGAACCGAATGGGTCCATCCGATAGGATTCCAGCATGCACTACAACAAAGGAGAAGTATATGCTAGGGCTATATAAGCCAGGCTCCTTTCCAAAGCAGTTGGTCTGGACAGTCATCTGAACGTCACTCTTTCCAGTCATCCTGGTACTCTTGGCACTCCACACATATGCTCCCTTTAACAGAGACTATTTACAGTCATTTTAGCTTTCGGGTTCTTATGATGCGTAGAAAAGAGAACGTTGCAATGCCCAGCTCTCTCACTATTCGCTTGTAGTATTACTTGCACTTCATAGAAGATATAGGTACGAATTATTAAACCAAAGGATCTTGAGCTATCTAATCCGCTTTGATCATTGTTGTGCTGATATTGTTAGAGGTGAATACTGCTAAGACAGCTGTATAACTACTCAAAGTTTAGTACTCAGTCGAACGTATCTCAATTCAAGCTTACCTTGCGCCAGCAATAAAAATGTCCACAGTGGACGCTTCCGTCAGTAATGAGAGTACCGAAAGAAAGAAGCCTGACGAGATTACAATTGTAATCAATCTTCCAGTTGAACTTGGTATATTATCCAGTAAAATTACTGGGATGATCAAGACCATAGTTGCCAGCCAAGTCGTTATAGCGCGGCAAAACCTGCGCCATTTAGGACCAAGGAGAAGGATGTGTTCATCTCCAGTAAAATTCTGGGTTTGCTTCATTTTTGAGAGTGGAGTATACTTGGGATGCATTTTAGTAGATACATGGGAATAAGAGCGGGGTTTCCTGGGGTTTGCACGTACTCTGAGAAGGTAATAACGCAGTCCAAACATGGAATCCTCAACTACTGACTCGGTGCGTGTGATCGCATTGTCTACAGGGCCAGTAAGGTTCATGAGATCGTCTTTGTGATCAAGATATGAGGAATCCTGTCTTGCCAGGCATGAAGTTCCTTCCACCCAGTTGCTCAGACTATTGATATCTCTTTCCGTAGATGCTGGATAAGCGAGTGCTTTGGAGCTCTGCTCTAACATCATATCTATTTTCAAAATATTAAGACGAATATCTTCAATTCAGAATTTATGAAGGCGAGAGAAATTTACCATATTCAGCCAGCGAAGTTTTTAGTTGAGCTAAGACTTGCAATCGTTCAGGATTGTTATCCAGACTATGAGAACCGAGGAATAAGCTTCTTGTTTCGCGAGAATCAAGCTCATCCAGAGAAGCTTCCAACCCCGCGATCTCGGTCTGCTTGCGAAGCAGCAGACGCATGCGTACTCGCGTAAAACGGCGGAAATTGTGGAAGGCGAAGTGGGTGCTCAAGAGAGCTGCAAAACGCGGGTAACCTGGGCGGAAGCGTTCCACTAAAGTCGAAATGAGAAAGAGCTTCTGTCATGATAAGGAACGATAATTACATTGAGAAATGGCATCTCGTGATTCTCTTTCCATATTTATAAGAAATTATCCCTTGGGGGGTTCTGCCAGATATTAGCGGTCCAACTGGTAGTGCTGTATGTCTAACAAATTTGTTAAATTTTAATTAAGTTGGTTTCTTTTATTCATCGGCAGGCTCTGTCAAAATAGTTAATGCAGAACCTCTTTTTCTGAAAAACGCCTTCTAAGTCCACTGCTGGAAGCCTAGTCGTCATACCTGCATAAGAGTCCAGGGTCGGGTAATATGCCTACAGGAAATCGGCCCAATGGTACTTAAACACGTGGAAATTTGTCCTCATATATATCTTGTCGGTGAGCTACATTATATATGCTTGGTAAAGTATAGAAGCAAAAATTGTCAGCTCTACAGTACTGTAATTTATACACCTCAGCAGCTCCTCGTTCACAGATTGAGCATCTTCAGATTTTCCGGTGCAACAATGACAGACCCCCGAAGTAAGCAAGAGGAAGATGCCAACGTCAGTATACCATGTTTGGCGTCCTTTTGCGCCCGACTGCTCACAGCCTGGTGCAGCCTTCTGTTTCTGGTTACGATGAAAGCCAGAACAACGACGGTGGATTCCGTCCCACAATTAAGAAATACTCCACCGTAAGCAGTGATCAATTCCCGGAAATTTTCTCCAGCTGATTTTAGAGCTGCAGGGTAACAAATTTCGTGTTGCAGATTCAGTCTACATCTCCGCAACAAATGGACGTGCTCTACAAGGCCCGTACCGTATTGCTACGATTGAAGCGGGCAGGACTTATACGTTGAGCCTAGCGGATGGGACTATGATCGACAATGGTAGAGCTTTTTCTGAGAGAGATTTGGAGTTTTCTTAAGATCACTGTATCCAGGCTCAATGACTTTGAAGACATAGGAACGAGAACGAGTGATAAGATGTCCATTATCGAGTTTTTCATGATATTTGCGACCGAACTCCCTGTGAAATAGAATTGATGACTTTCTTCTGAAACATCCTCGCCAACTGCGAGTCATTCTCATCATCCATTTTTACATCAAAGCTCGCAGCGAGGCATTTTTCCACTGATTCTTTATATGCCTCTCCCATGTAGTGGCCCAGTCGATCTCTGGCAGCCGTCTGCAGCTTCTTCTGCATATCGGCTCCTGAGGGAATCGGCTTTTTGTGTGACGGATACACGATATCAGCAGCACACTGCCACAATCCAATCTCCAACAACACAACCCCTAAGGAATAGATATCGTGGATCTTTCGGTGGCCTTTTCGTGAGTTACCTTGCCGAGATGGGTGTCGATAAACATTGAAAGCGACATCGTCAGTTGGTCGTCCTATTGATGGATCTGAACTAGGACGAGAGAACTCGAAGCCTTGTAGAAATGGATTGTCATAGTCAACTTTCCTGGTCTCTTTGAGAGTAAGAAATATGATATTTGGGCCACTTATGCCTTGGTGGACCCACCCCACCGAATGCCACTTCTGCACTGCGCGTGCCAGCATCAAGCTGGCTCGGAACCGTTGATTCAAAGTTGGCCTTTCAACACCTTTTGTAATTTGGATGGCAGATTGCAGAGAGTTGTATCCATTTTCGGCCACAGTGTATGATGGGGGGATCTCAAACTCGAGAACATAACGATACTCAACAGCCTTTTGATACCATCTTTGGCATCTCAGTGCTCGGAACCCTGTGTCTTTAGGAGCCCCCAAAATCTCCGCGAGACGTTTCACTCGTTCTGTGAGGTCGGGAAAATCATCAGGATTTATATAAGGTCCATAAATCTTGAATTCTTGAAGCACATCTGGATTGTCTTGTTTTCTTTCTCTGTCGCCTGTTTGTGTGATATCTGTATTCTGGGGGGAGGGTAAGCGAATAATCTGGCGCAGTCGCAACTGATTAGCTATACCAAGCGACTTGACTGCGGAATTATCTATTGCTTCCTGCAGTATGGTATCCTCCTCTGAATGGGCCAAGGAGTTTAGTATATTCCACTCGAGGCTCTCTACAAGAGTCGAGTTCTCTTCGTTGAGTTGGCTCAAGATACTTCTGATATGCCGCCAGAAGCCCGTTGTTCTTGAATCATTGCCCGTAGATATTTTCTCCTGGGCGAAAAGCTGGCCAGCAATAGCTTTCACGTTATCCCACAGACTCAGGATCTCTTCTACTGCTGGCTTTTCGAAAGCTCTCATCAGGGAGTTGTCCTTCTCCAAACCAGCCACAATTTCGTGAATATGACTGGTTGTTCCGACGATTCTTTCAACGTAAAGACTTGTTATTGTTGGTGGAGCATTCTCGCCCAGCCAGCGGACTATCTCTTCCAAACTCGATAGAGAAAAGCCGTCCCTTGTTCCCACACTGAGTTGAAAGAAAGAGCCTTGGAGTTTATTGGAGGCAACTTTCTCAGCAGCGGTAAAGGGCAAGGTGTCAGAATAGCGCTCTAGACGAATAGGTCTTCGTTCTTGAAGGAAGGAGATATGGACCGGCGTTGCGTAAAGTCCTGCCATCCGATGCACTAACCGCTGATGCAAATCAGGTATTAAGACAAATCCGGTCTCGTCAAATATCTCTTTGACTTGCTTTTGAAGGATTTTTGTGAATGACTTCTCCCCTGGCATGGGAGTTTGCATTCCCATCGCAGCAGCAGCCAGTATCTCGAAGCGTGACTTGCTTAGTTCTCGGCGTGTCCTTCCAGCTTGCGCTGCAAAACAGCAGTCTAACAAGAGTAAGACGTCTGACTCGGCTTCTTTGAGGATCTCCTGAACACTATACCAATTTAAAGTAGGATTTCCTGAGTCATGTCTCCCTTGAGAATAAGCGAGGTGTTCGTGGTAAAAAATGATGTGGTTTTGGGGGCAGTGAATAATTTTGAACTCACGCAGCCCATACAGCCCTCCTCTCCTGACCAGCATGACGATCATCATTTTTGTCACCGTGTCCACCGTAATGGATTATCAGCAACGACGATGCATTCTTCTCCTCGGAGGTTGTAGCGAGTTCGAGCAATATCCGGTTGACCACACCGCGTAAGTGGAGTTCGCTCTGAGAAGAAGGGATGGCAAACTCCTCGATCGCGTACTGGAAAGTATCTTGAAGCAGGAGGCCGAACTCACGCCCCTCTGTTTTGAACCCCTCATTGCCTTCGCTCCAGTAAAGTATCAATACTTTGATTGATACGTACTTGTTAGAACGTATCGCTGAGCCTATTTTCTGATTGAGATGTTCTTTCCATGACTCGGCTGTAGTGAGAGTATCCATTATTGACATTGAAATCCTGGATCTTTCGGAGAGCGTATTTGTTCAGTTGCAAGAATAGTAGGAATGTGTTCCAGATGATTGTATATCAGTCGGTGAAAATTCAAAACGGCCAATGATAAGAAGCAGTGTAACCTCAGCACACGTGACGGTTATTTAACGTCAACCGCCATGCCTACGCGATTAAGTACTAGTAGCCTCATATAGTCTTGCAATTAAAGTGCCCAGGATCATGTCTCACGAGAGAATTATTCCGGTTTACAGCTTCAACTCCAACTATATACCTTCTTCTGAATGTTCGACGAGTGTTCGGCCTTCTCGAGCGCCATCTGAGTCAGAAGATGGGCCATCATATATCGCTGGGAAGTTGTCAGAAGTTACCTCATCTTCGGGCATAGTGGTGACCGTTGACTTGCTGCTAAAATCCTTGCAGCAAAGCGGACTACCAGGTCCTGTCATCTTGGTCGGTCGTCGTACCTTTCTCGGTCAAGGTGCGCAATTCACGGTCCACGAAGAAACCATGGCCTGGCCAGAATTTGATCATTTTTCGACCAGAATCGTGGCTACGAAACAGCCCATGTTTGCCTTGAAACCAAATTTGAGGGTCAACATGGCGGAGCCTCATGTACAAGCGAACCTGCGAGATGTTTATTTAGAGATTTTGGCTCTTACCGACCCGGCTCTACGGATGCACCCGAATGTTGTACGGCTGTTGGCATGGTCTTTTGAACCCAGCAGTTTCCATGCACCTTTCAATTTAGTCATGGAGATTGCCTCTTGTAACTTATCAAGGTTTATCTCTAATGCGGGAGTCGATTTGTCGCTTCGTATGAAGTACTGGCTGTGTCGCGATGTGGGGGCAGGCCTTGATGCTTTACATGAATGCGGCATCGTTCATGGAGATATCAAACCTGACAATATATTGATATTTGGAGAAGGAAATCGTGCTGTGGCAAAAATAGCTGACTTTGGGGGGTCTGTTTATGAGGATTTATCTGACAATTCAAGGATTAGACTCGGAGGAACGCTTGGTTGGCAGGCTCCAGAGGTTGAAGAAAACAAGACAATTGCACCAGCCCAACTGCCAAAGACGGACAACTATTCATTTGGATTACTTATTTGGGGTGTACTTCTAAATGATGGAAAGGTCCCTTGCCGTATTGAAGGAGAGCATAGACAGATAACTTACAATAGAGAGATGGAAACCAAGAGCCAGGAGATTGGTTTGCAACCAGGTTCCTTCATTCGAGAAGCTGCTTTTGTACTGCTCCATCAGGAGCCAGATGATAGACCATTCGATGTAAAGAACCTCTTTGGTGACATTACACCGGAGGCAAGTCCAACCAAATCCCCTCTGTAAGTAGTTTTCCTATCTATATCTCGCATCGCTTTCTGACAAACCATTGCGCATAGCTCCCATCCCGCGTTCGGGACGGATTTAGTCATAGAAAGCTTAGAAGATGCCTCGCGAAACGACAGTGTAAAAGGCCGATACCTATCCTGGGAACTTCCTGCATTTGCATACCATTTCTTGGATGATTTATATTCTCGTTTTATGCAAGATTCTCGCAGCGTCCCTGCTGATGTTCTGTTTTCGATGTATCTTGCATACACTCACACCATCTCGAGAAAAGCGGGACCTAGTAATCAAGCCCTAGATGTTCTGGTAGCTTCTGCCCTTAATGGCTACGAACCAGCACAAGCAACTGTCACAGACGCATACGAATTCTATCGCCTTGACCCACCTGAAGAAGTCAAAGCGCATCTCCTCGACTGGCTAGAGCGGGCCACTGCTAGTGGTTCAATTCAAGCGAAAAGAAGACTTCAAAACCTGGATCTGGCGGCAGTATGTAGGTCAATGAAAGATTTCCGCACACTTGGGGGTTATAATCGTATATACTCCACGATTGATCATTCAAAAAACGGTTTGGAACAACAACCTGGTGTCGGATATGGTGCTCTCCACTGGTTATCATGTTATGGCACTTTCGACGAATTAGTCGAGTATCTGGATCAAAACAGAGTTTGCGACATCGACCAAGTAACCGAGAACGATGAGACAGCTCTGTATCTCGCTTGCGCACGGGGTGCAAGCAAAATAGTTCTGGAACTACTGCGTCGTGGAGCATCTCCTCGCGTGAAATGCACCTATTTCGAAATCAGTTGTATACATTGGCTTTTTGCATTTGATGAGGAGTCACAGAAAGATGTTTTAGAAGCTCTAATTAATCACGGCGGTAATATTGACGCAAAAAGTCGGGAGGTTCCTTTCCTTCATTATCCTTTTATTCTCCCAGCCGGAAGCTCTTTACATTGGGCCGTTGTTACGAGCAGTTACGAAACGACACGCAATCTTATTGAATTCGGAGCAGATCTGCTTCTGAGAGACGGCTCAGACCCTTACATCTACGACGATCGAGTTCGAATACTCAATAAATTCGGCGGTCCAAACCAAGAAGCCTTCTCATTCTCGGAGATTGGCACGCGAGGGCTGTCGCCATTGGATCACGTAGCAATGCAGCACGACCCTTTTGTTTTTGAGCTTCTTGTGTCATTATCGAGAAATGTGGACATAAACGCAAGTGACGAGGAAGGGTTCACTGTATTGCACAGGCTTAGTACCACTTTTGAGAAACGCACCAGATTTGGGAATACTTTCTCAGCCCTCCCTTTCAAAGGCGATCAGGATAAAAACAAAGATTATCTCGGCCGTACCGTTGCTGCAATTCAAGCTTTAGGAGCAAATATAGAGCAGTTGACAAATTCAGCGGCTTCTCGAGCCCAAAAAGCACAACGTGGGTGGGATTTTCCAAGCCGGACTCCACTCATGATGGCCTTTCTCACACCTTCCACCACGGTGATGAAGGAGCTCCTGAAACTCGGCGCTAGCGTTCACACAGAGAATGACAAGCGTGAAACAGCATTGCACTGTTTTCCCGACGACAAGTTACCTTGCATCGAAGGTGTGCGACTCCTGGTGGACCATGGAGCAAATGTTAATCATCGCAACCTATCTGGCGCAGCACCAATCTTGAAAGCCGCGCAATTCGGTCTACTAGATGTTGTAGATTTCTTGTTGAGTGAGGGTGCAGATATCGATGAGAGACAGTCTAGCCAAGCTTTGGTAACAGGTGGAAGTAATTTGTTCGCATTTCTTGCATACGAAGACCCTACCTGGAGATTTGACACAGATTGTGAGGTTTTGAAGGTACTGGAAGCTCACCTTTTTACCTGTGTGGACCACGAAAAGAAGAAGCGAGTGTTAGAACGGGGCAGTGATCAAGGGGAAACATTGTTGCATCGTTTTGCCTCCAAAGCGATGCCGCGCTGCGTTGAAGGACTGATCCTCAATGGTGCACCGGTAGATGCCCTGCATTATAAATATAGAAGGGAGAGAGAAGGAGATCATTACATACAAGAGTCTTGGTGCGAGACACCTTTAGACGCAGCTGTTAAGACTGGAGGGTGGAGGGTGAAATACATGACGGAAGAGCGACGCTGGCCAAGGTCTGAATATAAGGATTTGGAGCGTCGAGATAAAGAAGTTATCGAAATCATTAAAAGAGCTGGTGGCAAACCAGCGCCGACAGAGGCTGTCAGATCTAGATTCGACTTTGACTCGAGCATGTTAAGTGGCCAAGAAATGGCTGGGGAACTGCTTAAAGAGCCCTAGTCAAATACATTAGGCTTCGTACATAATTCAACAATTGTTTCAAATGCCTCTATATTAATCTTCAAAAGGCCTGGATGACTCTAAGCCATAACTGAAAGTAATTTTTAATGGTGTATATAGATGTGCAACGGCCCGAATAATGCTCTGGTGTTTGACTTCGTACAGAATATTACGCACCTGCTATTGGGTACTTTGGTAGAAGGGGCCGTGATACCTTACCTCACGATGGACAAGAAAACTGGCAGACCTCTTTTATCTTATCCTGACTTTACTAAAAACCATTATAATATATCATTTATTTGAAATAATTACAATGATTTATCGAAAACAGTAGCACAATGAAGGTTATTGTTCTAGATATTTTAAACATTTTAGTATTAAAAATTAACCTACGCGAATTGTTGAAAAATAAATCTCTGCCACTTTTCTTGTCCACCGGGAGCTTACCAAGAAAACATAGGAACTCATTCCACGAAAATGAGAGCGAAGAAAGGGAAACTCCAATGCTAATAAGCCTTTGAATCGGAAATAAGCAATTAATAAGCCTCGCCTATAGCTTTCCCTATCATTGATTGATCATATAAAATGTGTTGGCTTTTGAATAAAGTCGAGTGTATATTTTGTTATGCCAACCTTATTCTTCGGCTAATTTCGCTAATTTCGTCTAGCATTTATCATTTGATATCCACTTACAGTTACGAACTCGCCAATAACTCCTTCTCTGCAATACAAACTTGGTGAAAAACTTGTTTCAAACATTTTCAGTTACTACCCATACATATCGTCCCCAAACTTTAACCCTAAGAGGACAAATGTTGAAAGAATTCAGCCCTTCCGCAATTGATTCACGCCCATAGAATCTTCCTTCTTGATTGTCATTAGATACGGACCTTGACGTCTATCTTCTTCGAGTCATCGTCCAACTCGGAAGTCGCCAGATTCAGGTTCTTCATCAAACCCAAGATTCTATCGTTCCCCATCTCCACATCGTTGTTGTCTTCTTTGAATTTGGAGTTATATTTCGGATTTAACACATCAAAGTCCTCCAAGCTTTTTCTCACACGACCGTATATGGCTTCCGCAAAGATTGGTGCAACTGCGTTTCCAATTTGGGTCCTGACTGAGGTGGTTTTACCAAAAAACTCGTAATTGTTCGGAAAACTTTGACAGGCAGCCAATTCGTGATCCGTCATTTTCCGCGACCCATCATAAAAGTATTTGCTCCTCCCACCATCGGTCATAATACATTACATCAGCTCCTTGGGGTCCCGAGGTTCTGGTTTCAATGTCAGATTATCTCTAGCTCGCGCCAAATCGTGGTTGAGTGCGTCTGCTGCGATTGAGTCCAGAATTTCAGCTTCCGTAACAAAAGGAAGAAGTCCATCATACTTTGATCCTGAAAAGCCAGAATGCGTCGGCTTGGGAAAATCGGGGAGCCTTTCACCTGGTCTATCTTGGTTAACAATCAAACTCTGCCATGACACTTTATAACTTACGCAGCAGCCATCAAAATAAATCTCCGGCGGGATGCAGGTAGACCATAGTTGGCACCGTCCAAGACTTGCCAAGTGATCGAATACCCCCGTCGTGTAAAGTGGTTCAAGACTTCCTGAAATATCTTGATGCTGTTTTTTCTGTTTCTGTGTTCTTGAAACCCGGGTACCTGTTCCGTAACTGCGATCCTTGGTGTTGCCACATCAAGTATGTTCCCAGCATTACGTAAAGTATTCATGTCTTCGTTATCCCTTCTTGCTGCAGGCTTCGCGTTACTTCTGGAGACTGACTGGCAAGGCGGAGACATATGTAAGACGTCAATGTGATAATCTCGCGTTTTGTTGGCGACGAAGTCTTCCGCCGCTTCCCTGTAATGAGTTGCTTGTGGGAAGTTTTTCTGCCAGGTTTGGGCGGCATTTGAGTCCTTATCCATACCCCATTTGATATCAAACCCAGCTTTATGGGCTCCAAGAGTGGCGCCTCCCGCTCCACAAACTAGTTGTAGTCAGTTTGGTCCTTGGTGTTGATATTGGGCAGGAGAAACTTGCAAAAATCACCATAACTGTATTTCCACTTCAGACAATTGTTCGTGATATTCGGGGTGTTCTCTGAGCTCGTTAGCCCTCAGAAGTTGCAAGTATAGCAAGACCTACTATTTCTTTTGTACATTGGATTGCTAGCTTGCCCCAAGAGGGACTTATTATTTGGCTCAAGTCGTTTTTCCACTCTACTGACCCAGCTCCCTGGAGAACACAGGTCTTTTGACACAGGTTGGAATATTGTCAATGTATTCCAATTGTTCTCAATGTCTTGAGGATTGTCTTTTTCAATAATTCGCTCCCATCGGGCAACATATATATCGTCCTTTCCTGTGTTCTTCGTTGCGGGATTTGTTTGATTTGTGCTTACCAGGGTCCGAACTGCCTGCACGAAATTCACTTTTACCTTTGCGTAAAATAGCAAACCTGTATTAGTATCCAATTCCAGATCATAGAACAGCTCGTTTCTCCGCACAGTCAAGGTCCCTTCTAATTGACTAGTCTGCTGCAACATATATCCATAAACGAAACATCCGAATTGTCTCACAGGCTCAAAATAAACAATTATCAAAAACCTTCCATCAGTCAGTTCCACGCAATCACCCACTCTGAGCGTCATTTCGTTATGTTGGTATTCAGGCGTTTTTATCCTTATCTTCGGTATGCGCACTATAGCCGAGGGCACTGACGGTGTCGAAGTCGGAGAATAAGAACGCAATGGCGTTTTCAATGGCATCGAAAAGGCTTTTCCAGGCGACTATTTGGGTTCCTGGGATTCTCCATTGTATATTCCTGCCATGAATCTGAACCCCTTTGAGAGACTGGGAGGGGAAAAGCATCTTGCTCAAACGAAGTTTCATCTTCCTCCTCGCTGTGTTACAGGGGAATTGATCTGACTTATAATGAGTGTTTGGTCATCTTGATCAAACCAGATTCAATCATGTGACTCACAAATCCATTATCTGTAATGAAATTGGCTTCTGAGGGCGAGTCTAAAGCCACGTGCGCATCTTGGAACTGTACGTGAGAAGACTATCCAGCGTCTTGGTAAGGGCGCGTGATTCTATTTTTTTCGTGCGAAATTGGTGTGATACAGTACAGGAAGATGGGGGACGCGATGGGAATTAAGATTGGTGTTGGTTGACTCGTCTCGGAGAAACAAAAGCGGCAGCTGGAAACTCTTTTGTTGACTTGGTAGACGATTAACTATCTTTTCCATCTTTTAGACGGGTTTCAATAAAGAACACAGGTGTTCTAGAGAGCATGTGTTCACTTCTCCCAAAAGATCTGGAGTGATACATAGTCAACTCAAAACTTTACGTTGAAGAAAGAGATAGAGATAGAATGCAAAGAGGGCCATTCACTGCCGCTTTTATTGTGAATCGCGTAAGCAGCAGGGGGTTCTCCAGGGTTGAAAATTCGTGACCTAGTTTCCTTGGTTCTATCGAAATTTCCAGGCTGCAATATGGGCGACCATTCAAAGAGTGGAAGAGTCTAGCGAATAATAACTATTGTCGTGCACCTCGCTTAATCAGTGTTTCGCCTATTCGTTGCGTACACTTTGTGTCACGTGACAAGGAAGTCACACCTGTAGTTTTTGAAACTTTGTATAGAATCAAAGATTGGGTTTCCAAGAATACGACTTTTGCTATCTACTCATATGCTGGGGCTAGTATATGTTGATATAATCAAGGGGACTGTTCTATAATATTACTCTTTAGAACGAGGAATTGTTTCTTAAAAGTTCTTATTAAAAGATCTCGAGCTTCTCGCTAAGCCCTCTCCTGGTGGAAAAGAAAGGTAGCACCTTTTCTTTCTTCTGGCGTATGTTCATCTCAACTATTGTAGATGTAAAAAGATGTTTTAGGAAAATACCACAGTTTTGTATCCCCTCTATCTGTGGTGGCTGCCAAATATGCGACTTTAGAACAGAAAGACACACAGATGACATAACCGTCGTGCACGCGCCAGGTCTTTACAATTGAACTAAAAATGTCTTCCTTCCGGGACTCTATCATCGTACCAGTAATTCTCTTATCGCAAAACTTTCCCCTGACGATGCTTTTCATGTGGCTGGACACAAGAGCTTAGAGGTAAACTTGGAGAGGATACAGCTCGATACTTTGAATATCGTGCATAACAAAGCTTTTTGCGTCAAGTAACATGTCACTGAATCTATATTCAGCGCCTTCAAGAATTGTTGAGAATTTGTCTTCAAATACACAAGTCGTATAGATTCAATATCCCTTCCATCCTCAAGAGACACAACTGTTGCCCCACCTTGAGAAAATTGTTGCAATAACTCAAACACACGCACAACGCCACAACCCATGATAAATCCCCCTTGGTTGTCCTATGAGGACTTCGCTGCTGGTCAACAAACACAGAACATAACAGGTCTTATTGATTACAATAGTCGTATGCCATCTTCAGCATCATTATTGAACCAAACATTTACAAGTAGCCAAAGATTCCCCTGTTTAACCGAAACATTCTTCACTAATGACCCACCCAAGTTGCCCAAACGCCTCCTTCGCCCAGTACGAAAATAATCTCGGAATTCCTCTTCCCCCATAAGACAAGATCCCTCCTCCCTCTAGTCCACTCCGCGTTCTCACATAGAACACATGAACCAGATACTAACACTCCCCAGAAACAAAATAAGAATTGTCATGAACCAAGCTCCTCCTTTATCAGCTGTACTAATCACCGAGGTATCAACGTAAGTAGCAGTTCGATTTTTCCCGGCCTTGGGAACAGAAACACTGGTACCACCAGGATTTACACCAGTTAAACCGGTAAATGGGGGAGGGACTTTGAGATCGGTAGTGACGAGAGCACCGATGATTGTTTCTAATGCGGACATACTTTGACCTACTCCTTGTGTGCCATCCCAGGTTCCGTTCTTGTCCCATTGAATTCCACATGCTGATTTGCTTGGACCTCCGTTGCATTGTGCTGCCGCAGCTTTCGCACTCGTTTTGAGAAGAGCGGTAATGTTGGGGCGTGTGAATGGTGCTAATTGGGAAGTGACGGTCATCCAGCGAGCGAGGTATGCCTTGAACGATTTCTGGTCCTGATTACACGGAATGGCCGGTGGATTTTCGCAGCCTTCGCGCATTATACCTCCATCGACGAAGAAAATTTGGTTGGCACTTGACAAAAGACCTGCTGTGCGGTGCTCCCAAACTGGGTCACCTTTAGTCTGTTTACTTGTAAGCCTTTTGTCGTCTCAGTCTCAGATAAATGGGGATATTTACATAGTTGAACATAGTAGCAGCTCCATTGAGCAAGATTCCGTTATTATATGACCATTGATTATGATCTATATTGGTGCAATTATGTGTGTCCGCATCTGAGCCATCGTAGACACGATAATTAGTATCAACGAAACCGACTGCCTCGATCCAATTCCAGATCTTGACTGCCCAATCAGCATACATCTGATCATTAGTATATCTTGCCAATCTTGCCGCAATGTTAAACAAACACCCATTCGAAATCGTGTTCTTGTAATTGAATCCTTTGTTGGTCGGAACGGCCTGCCATCGCAAACCCCCATTACACTTTGCAGAATCCCACCTCTGAATCTGCTCGTTAAATACCGCTTGTGCAAGTCCCAGCCATGAGGGAGCTCCGGGTGTATCAGGGCTCGGAAAGTTATACTCCGCAGCAGAAAGTGCTGTCATAGCCCAGAAAGACTGATCGTCGTTTCCCAGAGAGGTAGTTTGATTGAGAGGCATGAAATCAATATCATCACCAACTTGGAAAAGTATGGCTTGCGATGTAATGGCGTTATAAGCTGTATCTCCAGTATTGAACCAGTAACTAATCAAGGCCCCGAACATGGCTCCTGCTTGCCACCAATAATATCCATCTGGTGGGTAAGGAAGCAATCCTGGGGTGTGACCGGTTTCATTTCCTTTGTAGAAGCTCACCATGCCATGAGCTATGGTTTTGGCAGCACTCTTTAATGAATCTGAGAAGGACACTTATTAGTTTCATCCGGGTATTCCAACGGCAAAACATACCAGTAGATTCCACGTCCAGATCTATTCCGTGAGCAATTTGTATAAGGCAGCCTAGCACCAGAGGTATCCGCCAGATCGAAACCATCACGAGGTTTGGGTTGCAGTGTGAACGAGGGACTGGTGAAGGAAATGAATTTCAATGTATCAAACAGAAGAAACCAGAAAAAAGAATGTGAGAAGTGGTGAGAAAACTGACACTCAAGGGGCACGACATTAGCATCCATGTACAGTAAAGCAAACAGAGATGACACCCGCCCAGAATTGCCCACCAGTCCTGGCTGATCTCCCGTAAAAATAATGGTGGCTGAGCAGTCAGCGTGGGCGGAATTGTCTAAGGCACGAGTATGGAAAAAATCCTGTTGCATCGTAAACCTAACATTTTTAAAAAGATTGATTGGTTGATCGCTGGTGGTACGAGACACATTTTGGTAAGTCTGACCAATAGATAGATCTTAACTCATCTCGATGTGCGTAGCCTGCGGCTGGATCCAACGTAGGGATGAATACGGGAGTCTAATAGAATTGATAATGCCGATGAAAACATAGTATGTGGGATGAGGGATGAGGGATGAGGGAAAATAGTATAGACTTGTTGATCTTCATCTAAGTTATCCATATTCCTAGACGAGTATGTGTTGACCCTTCCCACTAGAGTTTCAAAGGATGATGGGGAATACCCATAATCCAAGACCGTCGGATGAGGCCGCAAGTTTTATACGAGAGGCGCAGCAGCTGGAAGGAAGGTTGGCCACAGTCGAGACGTGCAGGAAGTGGGATACGTTTTCACGTAAAAAGGAAAACATAAATATAGCATTCTCACCTTTCGCTTCCGGTATCCGAAGCGTAAAAATTCTATACTCCTCCCTCCACCTCAAATAACTGCCGGGAAGATGGGGAGACGGCGAGGTTCCCGGGGGTTATGATGTGGATCACTGGGTTTACAGTAAGCGAATCTGACTGCATTTGCAACATTGCGAAATCGTGAAAGGAACGTACTCAGGACGTATGAAGCAAACTAATTTTCGGTATACAGAGATAAAGTGTGTACTCTTTGCAATTACATTCAGACCGACTTGAAAAGAAGTTAGAACCTAAATCGTTTCCACAAAGTAATAGCCTCTAAGCAAGGACCCTGGCCTGACTTCCCTAACACGCCCCTCCTCAAAATCCAATTCAAGCCACAGAATTCCTACCTTTCATTCTGACAGAAAAGAGAGAAAGTGATGTAAGGCTCAAAAAAATGCACTTGCAGATAGTCTAGCTCCATTTTAGTAACCATTCCTAGAAAATCCCCTTTTGAGGTTTTACAACTACAAATAAGGCAGACACTTGCATCTTGTAAGAGTATAATAGTATTATAGTAGTGACATTTATGATTACTGCATCCTCCGTATAGAGTTCTTTTTAAAAGACATCCTTAAATTACTATCCGTTCAAGAGGGTAACTGTAAGGGTAAAACGTGCACGTAAAGTGGATATGATAACTGGGTCAACTTGAGGCTTAAATGCTTGGAAAAAATACCTGGCCTGGCTCCCGGTGGACAAGGTAAGTGGCAGACTTGATGTGGGGTCTTGGTATGTCTAGCGCCAGGTCTGCCACTTATCTTGTCTACCGGGAGCCTGTTCATCTTAGCGACTTTACTATGAGGGGAAGATGTTGTCATAGTGGATACTTTTAATCCACTTTGATCCACTCTCCGTGCACGTTCTATACTTGACTTTGCTTTCTGGAAAGGATATCAGAGACAATAGTGACTAAGTGGCTATAAGAGGGCAGAAAAGTTTCTATCTAGGTAAGTCTTAATCAAAAGCAAAGCGTTATTTGGTAATTTTTTTTAGACTTGACTAGGCGTTTTTTGGTGGATAGTATAATATATTAGCTCATATCATTCTAGTTTTCTTCTCTTTTTATACTGAGTAAGACAGTAAATTCAGTTCTAAGGATCTTTAAAATCTGTAACTAATATTAATACTTGGAACATAGCCTAGTACCCGGTTCCAAGTTTAAACGCCTATGCAAGAGGAAGAATAGGATATTATATACGACTCTACTTACTATACAAGAACTCTGGCTCTAGATCATCACGAAAAGGCGTCTGAGAAAGCAAGGAAAAAGCATTGCCTCACTTTGAAAAGAAGTAATGTTAACCGTAAGTCCGCGTTACACTAAATGAAGCTCAGAAAAAACACCACGGAATGTATATACTAAATCGGACAGTAAGACAATGACCATCCGATTCTACTGTTTTGGCAGCTGTTTGAGTCCCACGGTCAAAGCCAAACCTGCGAGGATTCTCTCCTGAGACATAAGTTCATTCACATCCCAATTTGCCCATGGGCATCGTCCTCTGAGGAACGCAGCATCGGGACTAGCTGTCATCCAAAGGAGAAATGTGCTGGAATCTAAAGTATGAATAATTGTCCTAGTCAGAAACTCGCATCAACTACAAGAGAAATGATCTAAAGTCTAGGGCAGATTTTTGGCTGTCTCATACCTGTAAGAGAGGCGAGCATTGCTCTGTACACGCTATCAAAAGTCATTATGTTAAAACTCTGGCACAAGTAACTTAATTGTCCTATTTCACCTAGCACAATAAGATTAGAAAAGTAACAATTGTTCTAAACTGTTCGGATAATTGATTTAATTGTGTGGGGTCTTGAGGATAATATTTTATAACTCAGGTGTGTACAGAGTAATGCCCGCCTCTCTTATCCATGGGGAGACGCAAAAGTCTAAGAATAAGGACAGATTATTCCTACAATCAAATCTACCTATCACAACCCTACAGATTCTACGTGCACTCCACTTGGACAATGGAAGTTATATTGGTTCCGTTTTTAACCGGTTCTGCGAATAAGAGGGGTGGTGTTACCGTTTGGTCTGCCTTACCAACAATTAATTTGGAGTATACTGTAACATTCTATTACCACTCGACCACGATGATAGATTAGAATTCGGCGTTGGAACTCAATTACTACTGATAATGGGGGATGTATCACATATTGTTAATGGCGGCGTGAGCACGTGTTTCCTCACCCAGTGCCCCATAATCCACTCGGGTTTTTGTTGTTTCTCTTAATATAATAAATCCTATTTTCAGAATACAAAGCGACGGATTCTCAAACTGCTGGTATGACGTTTCTTCACCTGTAAGTACTTTACATTTCCTCCGGGCTGCGGTTCCACAAGATTTAGCTGCACATTGCATATATATTTCCTCCTAGCTAGAGTATTCAAACTATTTTTCTCTCCGCGCTAGGCTTCCAATAGGATATATTCGACCAAAGCCCTCCCACGTCTTACTACAGCTAATTATCTTCTTCGCATAAACTGCAGCAAACATCCATTCAATACCAGCGAGACCTCCCTCAAACAAGTCCCAAAATATTCCTGGGAAACTGGCCGTCTCCCGCTGACTAGAACGTAAAGGCAAGGTCTAATCACATTCACTCACCCAAACCATCTCGCCCCACCCTCCCCAGTGGGAGCGGTTGTATATAAGGTATAGACTCCCGGGAGTATATAAGGTATAAACTTTTTTGTATGCGCTCGGTTGTCTATACCCTATCGACAACTGTCTATACCTTAAATACAACCGGTTGTATATAAATGGTGACTAAAATGTCCGCGGTTGTATATAAATGACAACTTTTTTCTACGTAGTTTTACACTTATTTCTATACTTATTTCTATACTTATTTCTATACTTATTTCTATACTTATTTCTATACTTATTTCTATACTTATTTCTACACTTTTACGGCTCGAATCACTTACTAAAATCACGTATATACGAGGGACAAAGAGAATAGAAGGGGCAGTTAGGAAAAGGTGGGTTATAGGTAGAGGGACAGTAGAAACGACTAAGTACACCTATAGGTAGGGACAGTCGGAACGACTAAGTACACTCACAGGTAGGGATAGAAGGGAGTAACAAAAAAACAACCAAGTACACTTCTAGGTAGGGACAGTAGGAGCAGAGAGAGGGCGGGGGAAGGGCGGTAATATATAGGCAGTACTCGGTAGTACTCGGAAGTACGTGCGTAGTAGGATCTATATACCTAAAACTATAATAAAAGTCTATTCCTAGCTACCGGACCGGCAAAAGTACTTAGAAATCGAAAAAGTACTTAGCGAAATCAAGAGAACTTGTCTTATACTCAATAAAAAAAAGTCTTATAGAAAATACTATAGGGATAAATAAAAGACTATTAGAAACTAATAGAACCTTTTATAAAAAATTTTTAAAAAAAAACCTTCTCCTAAATAATCGGTTATTAATTCGTATATACCTTATATACACCCGCTCCTACTAGGTAGAGAGATTCTTAATAAAATAAGGGTTTATTTAAGTTTATAGGCTTAGGAGGGTGTTTATTTAGGTATTCTACTTAATTATAGGGAGTTTTAGAAATATTAAAATTTTTAAATTTTTGATGTTCTACTAAATTATCGGCTGTATATAAGGTATAGACTGGGTGTATATAAGGTATATACCGGGAGTATATAAGGTATAAACCTTTCTGCTCCCACTGGGCTCCCCACTCCAGATATATAACCACAAATAAAGCAAACCCCAGCATCTTTCAGCAGACGAGTCTCGGAGCGGTAGTGCAATGGTTAATAAGTGTCCATTGCATGAGCTTGCTAGACGCCGCTGATTGATAACCTCAGATTGCCACATCAGAAAATGACAGTGACGCAAGCGGCCACGAGGGGGCAGAAGTTTCTGTCCGGCACGAAAAGAAGAACGTCGAGTGACGTTTTTTTTTTGGATTTTTTTGGGGGGCAGCAGAGATGGCGTAATTTGGAGGTTGATATTATGTTTTTGTCCTGTTTTTGTGCTGTGTGAGATAGTGAATAGTTCTATAGTGAGATCAAACTAATCAGCTATTCAATGTAACTAATTAATACACGAGTTAAGGTAAGTCATATATAAGCAGGTATTTTCAACCTCACTTACTCAGCAGTAAATTTGACTACCTGAAATAGTACTTAAGAATAGCATATTAAATTCAAGTAGTTGAGTCAAGTAAATGCCACTACTCAACTCAACAACCAATCTAGTGTTATCCTCTCTTCTCGATGGAGATCTATTCCTCGTTCCTGAGACTCTTATACTGGGGTTGCTTAACAACCATAATTTCCTACACCATTTATTTCCAAGGCCTATTTACCAACCCTCTATCCAAACATAACACCCAAAACACACACCTCCCATACCTCACCTCAAAGTCTACAAACAATCTAGGAAAGAGGAAGTGGAAAAAGCCAGAGTAGCATCTACGAATCCACCTACAGTAAGATACCTGGTCGTTACTCTGTAAGATTACATACTATATAAAACTCTATTATACTAAACTTGTAGTACGAGCAAGATAATTGTCTTAGGATACCTAGGTTAGTAAAAAGCAAGAGTTGATAATTATTCAAGCTCTTTATATAACTGTTTTATTTGTACGACGTTTTTAGGATAATTTTATTCTAAGAGAGGTGTGTATAGAGTAACGACCAGGTATCTTACCACAAGACCCCTTCCCTCTTCCCCACCTCCAGCTCTAGATAGATATCACTACAACCCACGCTACCACGCAAGAAAGCAAGTACTCTAAAAGCCACCCTTAGCGTTTACTCTCACAACAACCCAACAAATCACAAGAAACACCAATCACGAGTCCGCTTCACATCATAAAACATCAAGCTCAAAAAAGGACACCACAAAACGGATATACTAAAGAACGCTTCAGTCTCATTCATCACAACCCCTCAAAATCAAATATCAAAAACCACCACCAGCAATAATTACAAAGTACCCCTCCACACCCACACTTCCCCAAAGACCCAAGAGAGAGAGGAGTCAATAACCCAACCCAACCCAAACCCAAACTTCCCTTCCTCCACCCCCTCCAAAAGACCACATCCAATCCAGAAGAGAAACCAAGCAAAGAAGCCAACCAGCAAGCAATGATTAAAAAACTAGCAGCCCAAAACCCCCCGCCGAGAAAGAGTTCATAGAATGTTAACGCCATCCGTCCCGTCCATCCCCTCCCAAACTCCAAAAACGCTCAGAGGGGGGAAACACAAACAAAAAGGGACAAGTAAACTCCAAGGTGCTATGCTACTGTATACAATGCAAGCAGGCTGTATATTGCTCCAATCCATCATAAAGAAGGCCGCCCGCCCAAAATTTAGTAAGCAAACGCCTGTCTCTCGCGAGAAAAAAAAACAGCCCAATCCGTATATCAATTAATGTAGGGCGAGAAAAGAGAGAAGGAGAGCCATGAATTCGTCATTATGAAGGAGCCAGGTAGAAAAGTTTGATCGAGTATTACGTCGTCAAAGGTCTAGCCTGGCTTCTCGATCTAGGAACTGATCGGACGGCAGGTGCACTGATATCCCTTCTCTCAATTCCCTCAACCATCTTTTTCTTTGGAGTCAATATATTCTGAGCTAGACTTCTTGCTCTCCCTCTTCGTTCGCGGATTTGGGCGAGGGCTTCTTCGCGGGACATGGTTGGAGTGAGATCTTGATGGGCGGGGTTCACAGGGAGTGGTGTGAGGTCGGGTGTGCCCGCGAGGGGGATACGGGTTGTTGTTGAAATGGTGTGGAAGGTTTTGATGACGGTGGTATTGGTGGCTTCTTCGCCTGCATCCTCTCCGGCTGCCTCCTTGACGATGGTCTCTTCCAGTGTCTCTTCGGCTGTTTCGTAAACTGTTTCTTCCATTGCCTCAGGGGTGGCCTGTTCGTTGGTTTCTTCCACTTTCTTTTCGACAACTTCCCCGATTGCCTGCTCCTTTTCCTCTTCCACGATACGAATGTTGTGATTTTGATCGGAAATGGTAGGGATACTGAATTCCAATACGCTCGGAGTATATGGTGCATCAAATAGAGATAGTAATGATGTACGAGGGTTCACTTCTGATATCATGGCGGTTGCTGGCGGTTCGCATGAAGGTGTTCGAGAGTAATGCATATGTTGAGAATGCTCAGGAGTAGGTGGTTCCAGAACTGGCATTGATTTCTGTAACTCTGGATGATCAGAGACTGAAGTTGTCTTCACTTCTGATGTAGACAACAGTTCGGGAGAAGGAGAAGGTGATCTTCTGCGGAATACACCTTCCTCTGGAACATAGACGGTATTTGGTCGAGTTCTCGGTGATTTGAGATCGTTGCTGGAAGACTTCGCTGGAGATGTTTTATCCTCAGAAGGTTTGGCTGTGGATTGGCACCAGCTCATACGGCACTCAAGTTCCAGGAACTCGATTCGATCGTGAGCTCGGTTGGCCCGCCATTGTTCTTCTTCCCATTTCATGCGCATCTCGTCCAACTCCTGCTCACTCACTGCCGATGAAATGACTGTAACTGGATCCAGAGACTTTCTTGCCTTTTTAGGCGAAGCGAACTCATCATCCTCCGGCGCCTTAGGTAGTGGCATTCTCCCTTCAGCCGCAATTCTTGCAACTTCTTCGTTCTGAGCAATGGTTCGAAGCGCATCTCGTTCCTGCTCAACCACTTTGATCTGTTCTTGTAGATGGGTAACTTCCTCCTGCATACCAACAAGTTGATATCTAGCAGCAAAAGCTTCTTGTTCTCTCTGCACACTTCGGTCCTTCTCACGCTCGAGGGCCGATTCGACCATTCGTAAAGAATTTCGCGCTGCTTTCAGTTCCTCTTGTAGCTTGATGTTGATAGACTGTGCTTTGAGTGCATCCTTTCTCGACTTTCTCAACTCTTTCTCATAAGTCGCTCGTGTATGTTCGTTCGTTTCCTTCGCTCGATGATAATGTTCCTGTGGAATGATTAGCAATCATCGCAATATCCTCGCAAATGAAGTAGCGCACCATCACAGTAGCCAGTCTTTCGCTGACTTTGATCTTATCAAGCTTCCCTTCTTCAACCTGTCTCCTCAAGGCTCGGACATCTTCTTTGTACCGACGCATCTCACTCTCTGCCTCCTCTCGACCCAACATGGCCCGTTTGAGAGCAGCATCATTAGCCTTGCGCTCCAACTGCTTCCCCTGAAAAGCCAGCGTATTGAAGGCAGCGACCTTCTCATGCACCGAACTCTCCCGAGAATGCATCTTACTTTCGCGATACACACTTGCGGAAGGCGACTCGTTCTCTTGCTGACGGTTGGCGCGCTCAGGCGAGACCTGGAATAGTGGCGTGCCGGGCGAGCCAGGAAATTTGTAGTTGGGATCCATATTGAGGTGGAATTATCATCTGTGTGCGGAGTATATGAAGAAAGATGATTTTCTTGTGTGGTGCGTATGCACAGTTTGTGGTGTGGTGTGGTGTGGTTTGCAATTAGGCTTGTAAAACTTTGGGTTGGTCCTTGGTGTTTACTTTTGTGCAGGCCTAATGCAGCTAGCCTTTTCGCGGTTCCCCAGGGGACGGGTCCGAGTGCCAAGACAAGTGTTCAGTCAAAGCCGCGCCGCTGCCAAAGCTTTCCCCAGACTCAATGAACATTGGATTCAGTTTTTGTTCCAAAATACGCACTCAGTACGGCGTCTCTAAACCAGAGAGAGATACAATCCCCGCTCACCTAGCTCCCTTAGGAATCTTGAAGTGGCTTTTTCGTCGCATTCGTTGTGACATCTGATGCACCCAACGGCCAAAAACTCCCAATCATTGCCAAGCTGCCCATCTTTTCTTAGGAAATAGTTACAGTTTTGTGGTTCATTAGTTCCAGCCAAAAGGGGTCATGGCAATTTATGGCGTATATCAACAATAGAAACTGTGGTTCTCAACAAGCTTTAAAATAAGATGCCTCTTATGTTAATAAAGCTCCAAGGGGCAAAACGTTTGGGTATGAAGACTGAAGAGTCTCGTCAAACATTCACAGCTAGATATTGCAAGTATGTGCAAAGGGAAAGGCTCTGTGTATTCCAGAGGGTATTGTACAACGAATTTTGGCCTGCCTTGAGCTCTACCATATGCCCTGGCACCAACGTAAGAAACATTACAATCCTCTTCTACCTAAAGCTTTTGGTACTCGAGCTTGCCCTCCAACTTCTTCGATTCCGTCACCTTCCGAACAGCTTTATTATAATCATCTTGGTTTACTGCATCTCGGTAATCCTTGATAGCGAACAGACCACTGCAGCTGGATTAGTATAGAAACCAGACAAGTGGCAATAGATGACTTACGCTTCAGTAACGACATTTCGCAAATCTGCTCCATTAAGTCCATCACTCATCTTGACCACACTCTCGAAGTCGACATCGCCCTCAGTGACAACGCCTGCAGCATGAATCTTCATAATTTCCAGACGGCCAACCTCGTTGGGAAGAGGAATCTCAATCTTTCGATCAAGACGCCCTGCACGGAGTAGTGCAGGATCTAAGGTATCAGGTCGGTTCGTTGCCATAATGATCTTGGTTTTTCCCAGATAATCGAATCCGTCCAACTGGTTAAGAAGCTCCATCAATGTACGCTGGATTTCACGATCTGCCGAAGTACCTTCCGAAAATCTTCGTCCTCCAATGGCATCGATTTCGTCCATAAAGATGATGCAAGGTTCGTGTTCTTTGGCATACCCAAACATTTCTCTGATCAAACGCGCCGACTCTCCGATATATTTGTCGACGATGGCGGATGATACCACTGTATTTGATTAGCACAGTCGGAAACACATTGGCACATTAATTACCTTTGAGAAAGTTTGTCTCCAGACTGCTTGCAACAGCTCTTGCCAGCAAGGTCTTTCCTGTTCCTGGTGGTCCGTATAGTAAGACACCCTTTGGCGGCTTGATACCAACTCTCAAGAATAATTCCGGGTTCTTCAATGGCAATTCGATTACCTCTCTCAATTCTCTAATCTGCTCATTCAATCCACCAATACCGCCAAAGCTAACCTGACCGGGATCCTCCAGTGACATGTTGTAAACTAGCGGATCGACTTCTCGAGGTAACATTCGCATTATCGTGAGGGTGGTCATATCGAGAGCGACTCTGGTTCCTTGCTTCAACGCAGCCTTGTCTACTTTTGATCTGCAACCAACAACATATCGAGGACCGGAAGAGGCTTTGACGATAACTGAAAAGTACAAAATTAGCACTGATAGATCCCAAGTCGCTGTAGGAGAGTTTATTACATCTCTCATCATCGAGTTGCTTCAGAACCTCCCCAATGATTTGTCCAACACTTTGAAGTGCTTTGATATTCTCCTCTGTGTGATCGAAATCCTTCTGCAGCCCTTTGATATCCTGCCGTAATGCCTTCAGCTTTGCCTCCCATTCCCTTGATTCCAGCAGCTTGGTCTTGAAGGACTGGAGCGCATGGGACCGCTCTTCTTCAGACATAATTTCGGATTGTATGTGTATGGATATCAAGGGCGTATGTATCGGAGGTGGTCCAAAGTCGGCTTAGATGAATTAAGTTGGTGTTGTGAGGTTGGGGAAATATGGTGTTAAGGGCACGACACTTGGATTGGGAGAACGCGAAGCTATCGTTGCCTCCCAGCGCAGCTTAGGTAGTGATGCCTTATATGCCTGAGGCCAAACGAGCCCCCAGCCAGCCCCAGATACTCAATTCTTGCTTCAGATTCACCGCCAACCACACCACAATATAAAATAAATGGTCAGATGTTGAGGTCTATGGATCTCTGGGTCTGTTCATTCCAAAATTGCATTTCAACGGTGCATAGTAGTTCTAGTAGCTCAGGAAATCCTCCCACAACACAACCAGCATGACCTCGCTGTGGAAGATTTACAAAAAAGCACCAGCAGTAAGTTAATCCCACGATATAGAAAAAGTGCAATGGATCTTTCTCCCATTACTTCTTTCCAACAAAATCCAACAAGCTATTAGAAGTAATGCATCAGATAAACTGGTCCTTAGATGCCCGGGACTCGTTTGCTATCCCAATAGGTCGAAATAAATATAGATCAGATTAGGATATATATAGAAAGGGGATTTTCTGTCGATAGTTCTGTCCACAGGCAACAGATGACTTGTAGAACATCTGTGAATACCTATAGGTATAGTTAGGTATAGTTGAGGGTTAAAAACACGTGGAACTATTTGATGACGATTCGGTAGGACGAGCTCGGACGAGATCTACCCAAATTACTCGCCCAGTAAAGCCTTATCGAAGCTATCCACTTCTTATATATTTCCTGGCTAGGAGTTTTTCATATAGTCAAAGAAGTTTCAACCTAAATTCCAAGCAAAGTTGACCGACTTGGCTGCATAGGTCTAAAGAGCTTTCTTATCCGAAAGATGGATCTGTTTCATCACGTTGTTTTTCCCCGAAGAGCAGGCTGCAGCCAGGAATTCGTCGCTGCAATTGCTTTCAGATACAAAATTTTAAACATGCAAGTCCAGAGATCCCAAGGAACTCTGAGGCTCCGGAAATAGGTAGCACCGGAATTTTGAAGGCATTTTGAGTGTAGCTGTAGCCTTATCACTTGTTGGAAGAGTCAGAGACCCCAACGACTGGACAGCTTGTTGAAGCCAGTGGAACAAAATAATACTCAAAAGATGAGTTTGGTAAGGGGTATATGTACACAAAGACTTCTCAGATTAGAAACTCAGGCCCATTCACTATTCATCAAGTCAACCTCATTGGATGCGGAGTTTGCCCATGTAGAGGCTTCAGAGGAGCCGTGACAACAGTGGTTCAGCAATCGCAGTGAAGCTCAGATGTTGCTCAATCCGGCGCTTCCAATTCTTGCAGGGCAGCAGGCAACAGGCAGGGATCACAACACATCCCACCACCCGCCAAGACCTCTCCAAACCCTCAAGGTCACCCCTCACCCACCTCAAGCAAGCACCCCTCCTTCGCCTCTCCCAACACCAGCAACCACTTATTTTCTCAATCTGAATCTGAGCCCTTCTCACACCACGAATCCCAGGTACGTACTGCTTTTTGAAAGCCTCTTGACCAATTGACTCAACACCATCTCCATCACCCCCAATTCCATTCCCTTGATAAGCAACCACAATCCCTCCCCCTCCCCCTCGCCTGCTCCGGTCTCGTTGCCCTACAATATCCCTCACACCCCACCTTATTTTTTCTTCTGCTGGATCCCGACAGCTCCCAAGCTTCTGCCACCTCACGTCAACTGACAATCTTTTTACCACCAGAACTACATAAGGTACCCCCCCCCCATCCTCATCGATTCCACTCAGCTGCCTATATTTTATTATCTACAACTAATAATTCCTCCTCCCCAGAAATCGTACATCATGGCCATCACCAAGATCCACGCTCGTTCGGTCTACGACTCTCGGGGAAACCCAACCGTCGAGGTCGACGTTGTCACCGAGACTGGTCTTCATCGTGCCATCGTTCCTTCCGGAGCTTCTACCGGTCCGTCCCTACCCATTCCACAATCCCCGAGACGAAGCTGATTTGAGATTCCATACAGGTCAACACGAGGCCGTCGAGCTCCGTGACGGAGACAAGGCCAAGTGGGGTGGAAAAGGTGTCACAAAGGCTGTTGCCAACGTCAACGACATCATTGGCCCAGCTCTCATCAAGGAGAACCTGGATGTCAAGGAGCAATCGAAGATCGATGAATTCCTGATCAAGCTCGACGGAACTGCCAACAAGGGAAAGTTTGGTGCCAATGCCATTCTTGGTGTCTCTCTCGCTGTTGCCAAGGCCGGTGCTGCTGAGAAGGTAACAGATTCTGATATGGATATGACGATGTACAGGTACTGATACTGACTTACGTAGCAAATCCCTCTTTACGCCCACGTTTCCGACCTTGCCGGTACCAAGAAGCCATATGTTCTTCCAGTTCCTTTCATGAACGTTCTCAACGGAGGGTACGTCAAACGCAATATATTTAAACATAAGAAAATATATTGCGATCACCAAACTGACATAATATAGATCCCACGCTGGTGGACGCTTGGCATTCCAAGAGTTCATGATCGTTCCATCGTAGGTTTTTCTGACTGAGAGCCAAATAGGAAATTCTAACGATGTTTAGATCCGCCCCATCTTTCACGGAGGCTCTCCGTCAAGGTGCTGAGGTCTACCAAATCTTGAAGGGCCTTGCCAAGAAGAAGTACGGACAATCCGCTGGTAACGTCGGTGACGAGGGTGGTGTTGCACCAGATATTCAGACTGCTGAGGAGGCTCTTGAGCTTATCACCGACGCCATCGAGCAGGCTGGTTACACCGGAAAGGTCCACATTGCCATGGATGTCGCCTCAAGCGAGTTCTACAAGGAGGACGTCAAGAAGTACGACTTGGACTTCAAGAACCCAGACAGTGACCCAACCAAGTGGCTCACCTATGAGGAGCTTGCTGCTCAATACCAGTCCCTCGCCAAGAAATACCCAATTGTCAGCATCGAGGATCCATTCGCCGAGGATGACTGGGAGGCATGGAGCTACTTCTACAAGACCTCCGACTTCCAAATTGTCGGTGATGACTTGACTGTCACCAACCCTATCCGTATCAAGAAGGCTATTGAGCTCAAGTCTTGCAACTCTCTCTTGCTCAAGGTCAACCAAATCGGTACCCTCACTGAGTCTATCCAGGCTGCCAAGGACTCTTACGCCGCTGGATGGGGTGTCATGGTTTCTCACCGATCTGGTGAGACGGAGGATGTTACCATTGCTGATATTGTCGTCGGTATCCGAGCTGGACAAATCAAGACTGGTGCCCCAGCCCGATCTGAGCGTTTGGCCAAGTTGAACCAGATCTTGAGAATAGAGGAGGAGCTTGGTGACAAGGCCATCTATGCTGGTGAGAAGTTCCGAACTGCCGTCAACTTGTAGGTTGAGATTGGTTTTGGCGATAGGTTTGGGTTGTGAGCAGGCTTGTGATCATTGATGAAATGATCTGGGATTTCCAAAAAGGCACGTTGCTCTGATATTTAATGCTTGACGAAGAAAAAAAATCAAAAGTTATACCACCAAGAATCCTGTGATGACGTTTGCGACTTGTGATTCGCGTAATGTATTGGCATTGAATTCCATAGAATGGGATCAAACTAATAAGTCTAAAGTTGTTGGATAGATAAATATAACTGCTCAGAGGTTAGCAGATTGTAGTTGTAGAATATATGTCTATCAATTGGCGTATAGAAACAAGCAATTCACATAGCGACGAAGCTCCGCTGTGTGGTTGCCATGTCATGTTCAATGAGGTGGAGTGGCTCGGAGATGACGCCCTCCATTGGATCTGGGAAACAAATGCTCGTGGCAGCGAACAAACGGCCAGAGATCTCCTCGAGGTCTTTGTGATCCATTAACTGCACGGAGATGGGATTTGCAAAGGGCATTTGACACTTTTTATATGGAGTACAATGCAGATTATTGACCCCATCTTTCCGCTAATATTTTTTCTGATCAATTCACGGCAACCGCAACCGCATGTCGTCTCCGAGGCCTCGGAGAAAATAGGGTTGCTCTCGTGTGCGTAGCAAAGGCGGCGTTGGCTGTTGATGGCAATCGAATTGCTGTAGCTGTTTGATATGTCTGGTATTGTCCACAGGTGGTGTTTTGGAACACTCAATTCCAACCATATTTCAACCATGCGAGGGGATAGTCGGTCAGCATGACTAGTCTGCATTCCATTCCTGAATCATGCTTGCACATGTTCGTGTTTGGGACAGATCGAGTACCCGGATGTACCAGTTTTGAGGTCGCAGTGCTGTTTTTAGCACGGCAAAAGTCGACGTGCGAGACTTGCACCGGTCAGGCGCTCAGGCATCCACGGCGCAGCCTCAAAAACCCATTCCCAGAATTTTATTCCAGCTCTCTTCAATCACAACTTCTCAACGACCTCTCCTAAACCAACTCCCCTCCATCCTTTGACAGTCAGTCGTACATCGCCAAAATGAGCGGCCAAGCACCAAAGAAAGAGTCCGTCATGGGCGTGTAAGTATATCCCAAAATTTCATTCCGATCCTGAACCTCCCACAATCGCACCCGTCACCATCGCGGCCAGCTGGCATCAACAAGACTTCGCCTTCGCAAGCATCGAGCATCGGCATAATATCAATGACCTCCTCTCGGTTGCATTGAGATGCGCTCTGGGCTTGGTTGGCAGGTCGCCAACATCGTTGACGCTCAATGGCGCCGCCATGGAAAAATTCCCTCATCACAGTATATTATCAAAGAACCTTCAGCTGACCCAATTCTTACAGACCACCTTTCGTTATCGATTTCTTGAGTATGTCTCCCATAGTCTCTGCCATTGAGATAGTTCCTACCCTCGACAACCAAGGCGGCCGCCATATCGGGCGCGTATTTGGTGGACACATAAGAGCAAAGGCTAACGTGCGATAACAGTGGGTGGTGTGTCCGCCGCAGTCTCGAAGACCGCAGCTGCTCCTATCGAGCGTGTCAAGCTTTTGATCCAAAACCAAGTACGTTATATCCGCCCACTCTCTTTTCACTGTCCTCATCCAAATCTTTACATGATATCAAAATTTGGCCCACCTTCCCCATTCGGCAATTTTGATCAACACCTTCGCACCTCTTCATCAAATATCATCAATTTGTTTTCCTCAAAAGCCTTATCGTGATGTTCTGATCAAAGTCTAACAATCTCTTAGGATGAGATGTTGAAGTCTGGCCGTCTCGACCGAAAGTTCAACGGTATCTCCGACTGCTTCTCAAGAACCATCAAGAACGAGGGTATCGTCTCGCTGTGGAGAGGAAACACCGCCAACGTTATCCGTTACTTCCCAACACAAGCCTTGAACTTTGCTTTCCGTGACACCTACAAGAGCATGTTCGCTTTTAAGAAGAACGAGGGTTACGCCAAGTGGATGGCTGGTAACTTGGCCTCCGGAGGAGTAAGTCTACATAACCATCAGTACTCTTAAATCAATACTAACCTGTTGCAGGCTGCTGGTGCCACTTCCCTCCTCTTCGTCTACTCCCTCGATTACGCCCGTACCCGTCTTGCCAACGACGCCAAGGGAAAGGGAGGATCTGCTCGTCAATTCAACGGTTTGATCGATGTCTACAAGAAGACTTTGGCCACTGATGGTATTGCCGGTCTTTACCGTGGATTCGGTCCTTCCGTCTTCGGTATCGTCGTTTACCGTGGTCTCTACTTCGGAATGTACGATTCTCTCAAGCCTGTCCTCCTTGTTGGTCCTCTTGAGGGTAACTTCTTGGCCTCCTTCGCTCTCGGATGGGGTGTCACCACTGGTGCTGGTATCGCATCATACCCATTGGACACCATCCGTCGTCGTATGATGATGACCTCTGGTGAGGCCGTCAAGTACAAGTCATCTCTCGATGCTGGTCGCCAAATCGTCGCCAAGGAGGGTGTTAAGTCTCTCTTCAAGGGTGCTGGTGCCAACATTCTCCGTGGTGTCGCCGGTGCTGGTGTCTTGTCCATCTACGATCAACTCCAGGTCTTGATGTTCGGAAAGGCATTCAAGTAAATAATACGCTTGGTTGTAGTTGTAGATGAAAATGGTGTCGCGGGTTGATAATGTTGAGGGTTCGGGTTCGTGGGGTGTTTGAGAGGGTCGGGTCCGGGCATGGGGTGACAGTGTTGTCACCGACACCTCTTGCATAATGGTGCTGGAGCGACTTGCAGTCTGACTGGAAGGGTTTTCCGGTCACTGCTGTACTTTATTACCAGGCAATGTCCCTGATGTGTTTCCCTTTTCCCTTGCTGCGTTTTCTCTCGCCGGATTGTCTCTTTTCCTTTTGGTCTCTTCTCTTCCTCTAGCATGGTCCAAATAGATTAGTGAAGAAAAGGGGTGGCCGATAAAATGACTCGGATGGAAACATTCAATCTATAATTCAAAAAACAGCGTCTTTGTGCGATCCATTGTGATTTGATTTGCCTCTTGTTATGTGTACCTCGTAAGATATTTGAACACTATTTATGTACTAGGTGAGGTTTCGTGTAAGGGCCGCCGACATCGCGGTATTTTGGTGAGTAAGCGACCATCACATGAAATTCCCCGAGTAGGTACGCCATTTCAAGTTCGATAAAGTTGATTGCGGGTCGTGGATGCTACTAAGGATAGCCCGCGCGTCTTTCCTATGCGCTGTCGCCTAAGGTTAGCGAAAGCAAGTGTAGTGTATCGCTTACGGATACGGCTCTTTTCCTACGACATAGCGCTATAGCACTCCTACTTGTGTGTCTTGGAAAGGTATATATATATTAGATGGATTTATACGTATGTTAATAGGTAATGGGTATAGGGAATGCTGAAAGGATACGTCTTTACAAAAAACGGTTGTATGGGATATAGGGAGGTGTCTTTTTTTTTTCATTTAGGGGTTATACTTAGGTACTAATAAAATGCCTTTGGTTTGTGTAGAGAATGGATGGTATGAAAGATATTCGCGGGCTTCAAGGATGTTTTTCTGGAGCTAGGAGGCTAGGGGGTGGGTTTATGGTTCTCGCTAATTGTTGATTGTGAACACGTTAGGAAGAGGCGGAAGATTCGAAGATGGAAGATGGGGAGATGTAGATAAATGAATGAATAGATGATGTTGAATTATAAATTGATATACGAACGCCAGTCGGACTCTTCCGGGAGTAAATGAAATAAGTAACAAAGAAAAGATGCGTTTTTTTGAAATCGGAGAACCACCTCCACCATCTAAACCCCAGTCTTTTACAAAAGCATAACTAGAAAATAACCACCTTTTCCTTCCCAGTCTATAAATATAACTGTCCCTTCTCCAACCGCCCCTCTTTCTGCCCATCCCAATTCGTAATACCCAGCCTCCCAACCCCAACCCTCACCCCGGTACCTACCTCCCACCCCCCTCTTCCTTCCTCCACATCCCCAACATCCCCAAGCCTAACCTTCAACCCGCTAATCGCCTTACTCCTCTCCAATCCCTCCGTCCTGACATTCCCCCTGGGAACATCAACATCCCGTCCCTGACTCACCAGATTCCCCACATACGGCAGGAAATCCCTCGTGAGGGTCTTCCTCCTGATATACGCCGCGAAGACCGACGCGAAGAGGAGGACGCACGAGGACACCAGGAAGACGATCGCCCACGGCCAGTTGCAGATGAAGATTGGGATGAGGGAGATGTGCGAGGCGGGGACGGTGAGGGTTTTGGCGCGGGAGGTGATGGTGTTGGTGAGGAGGGTGGGGGAGGTTGCTGGGGGATCGTCGGAGAGAGGCAGCGTGTCGGTTAGGTAGGATGTTGCGTTGGCGGTGCTGCCTTCCAGGAAGGTGTTGAGGAGTTGGCTGAGGCGGATGGAGAAGTCTTGCATTTCGACGGTGGTGATGCGGGATTCGTCGTTGCTGGGGGTTGAGGTTTGGTTGGAGAGGTGTCGGGGGGTGGGGGTGGATTCGATGAATGTGTTGGAGAGGGGGGAGACGAGGTAGTTTTGGATTGTGTCTATACCCTGTAATCTCCTCGTGCATTGAGGGAGGAGAGATGTCAGGCCGTTGAGGATGGAGTTGAAGCTAAGGAGGGTGACAGGTGGTGGTTGAGCGAGGATGGAAGTCCGTTGTGCGAACACAGAACAGGTTGGTTGTAAGTGAGGGGATTTGGTGCATTGGACCATGGATTCAACGTAGACCTGCGAGGGGACGCAGTATATTGACACAACGTTCGATGTCCCTGTAAAGTCTTGGTAGAGAAGTGTTCCTGGAACTTCCTTGGTGGTTGTGAAGTCATTGCGGAGACAGTCCAGACATTGGGATGCATTTCTGTCCGTATCGGGGAGAAGGTCTGTCAAGTCTTGACCCTGATATCCTAATGCCCAGTTGGTATTCTCGGTTATGTTTGCACCACTTCTGAATTCGCCATTGCCACCAATGAGACCCGGATTCGTGAAACCGTTTGCTCCTCTCGTTGGCGCGGAAGTACGATTTCCACAAGTCAGTTCGATGTACGTGGACTCGATGTTAAAAGTACTATTTCCATCTGGTAGTTCAGAATATGGAATGCCAAACAGAGAAGCGTAGGTGACCGAAAAGTTCTCTTTTGGGATATATCGCCAGCCGTTGGTATCTTCTTGGAGATTAGCGAGTCCTGAGAGCATGGGTATCTTGACATTTCCCCATAAATCCATCGGGCCAGTTTTGACAATTCCGGGCGCTACGAGAGCTGCTGAGAATAAGGATGTGAAGCCTGGAAACCAGGAAGTTTCGAACTGTGAACTGCCAGCATAATTGGGTTGTCGTGTACTGAGGTAAGAAATTTTGCTAGGAGATACGATTGGTGCCAAAGTTGTGGTGACCATTCTTAGAGCCGCTTGTGACCCGATAGGAGATACCATCCATAACGCTATGATGGGGATACTGAGCAGTGGAATGAATCCTAACCGTACTTGTGTTCTGACGGCACCGAGGACTGTCCTGCTGTTGACCAATCGCTCGAGAAGACCCAGAGTTGTTCCTTGTTCCAGTTTGTAGTTGACGTATTTTACAAACGCCCTTCCAACACTGATTGAAAACTCAAGTGGGAAAATTGTGGCGATCTATCAAAGTCAGTACGAAGCAAGTGGGAAAATGCATGAGCAGGACGTACGACTTTGGAAAGCTCGTTCAAACGTGTGAATAACGCAGGAGTAACAGGTTTCTTATGAGCCAACATAACTGTAGCAACGATCACGAAGAAAGGAACAGTGAAGAGCATAGGCACGATATCACTTATACTCCGTTTCCACCTTTCTTTCCTGTCCATATCCAAAGATTGAGGAGCTCCAACCCAAACAGGGGCCTTTGGCTTTTCCTGTGTTGATTGATCATATGGAACGTTATTTGCCGGAATAGACTCAATTGAGTCGGTACTATCTTCAAGCAAGCCATTTGGATCTATGGCAAAACTTCTTGATTTCTCTCTAGAACGACTTCTCAAGGTTATCCCGGAGAGTCTTTGTGGGTTATCTGCCGATAATGGTGGTTTTTCGTTTGATCTATGCCTAGAATTCTTCGAGGCATAGGAGCTTGGTATCGATGGGGGAGGCCTGGAAGAATCCGATCCCACCCTTGATACTTCTGACTCTGAAGATCGTGAGCTGGTTCTTGAATGAGGTGGCTTTCTTGGTAGATTTGGCGGGTCACGTATTGGGGGTGACGGTAGTGTTATCGAGTCATCAACACTCTGAGGAAGAGAGAGTCAAAAGTCAGCATCATTAGAAGAATTGAAGACTTGAACTTCTGAAAATGCAAAATTGGAAGATGTTGAGGAGACAATCAGATATTTCGTATCGAAAACGAGAGAGAAACGAACCATAGCTTGTCCAATACGAGATTCCTTTGTAGACGACATGGTGATACCCAAGTACTACCAAAAAAAGCGGGTTTAAGATGATTAAATAACCAGGAAAGCTGCAAATATATTACAGAACATCAACAAACTGACATCGGGATCAAAGGTCTTTCGAAGAAATACTACTTGAGTTGGAATCTATTAGCTATAGCTATTTCGATGTGCTAGGGCACGTCCGCGCGTGCAGACGTTGATGGAGCAACTACAACAGGAACCGGCTGTGTTCGCACAGACAGGCTCAGAGGTTACGAGAAAACGCGCCTTTGCGACCTTGGGTCCAGATCTCCGCCATTTGGGCCAGACGCGTAAATATTGGAAGAATCGTTCTGCGAGGTGCCGGCGTATGAATGTGCATCATGCTCAACACCAAACTATTGGCGAGATACCGGTATACTTGACATCATGACCTATTTGAGGTATAATTTTCAAATGTCCTCGTACAACGCATCTTGGAGATAGGGACACTTTCACGTGAGGGTTTTTTATGAGTGATTTGTACATTGGAGCCGATGTAACCGAGTGGTACCTCGTTCGAAATACTTGACGTTTCGGGGGTTGAGCTGGCAGGATTCGAGTGATCCCGAATTTGCTGGATGTTTGTTTGACGTTTCGACAGGCAACGGGAGGTCGAGCGAGGTCGACCGTTGACGGTAAGCGTGCATGTGGGACCGTTTGAAGGCAGTATCGCTATCACGGTTTGAATCAGCTTGACGGCCGCGTAGACAGTACTAGACGATACTAGATCGTCCGTGACTAAGTTTTTAACAGGTGCAAAGCCTGTTATTGGTGAACCAGCTTAGCTTGATTCGTTGGCACGGCGAAAAGACGATTCAATGGTTTCGAGGCTCGACAAGATCTCGGAAGAAATGTCTACTCTAGCAGAAAGAGGTGTTGTAAAAGAAAAGAAGGTGATCCAGAAGCGCTCGTCCCCCTCCTCTTTATCAAGTCTTCTCGGGGCCCACGCAGGTTTCCTCAAAACGGTTGAGCAGATAGCCTAATGTGACCGTGGCTGGAATGGGGTGAATCATATTATCCGGAATTGGAGTATAGAGCCTGACTTGGAACAAAATAACATCCCATGTGAAAGTTGTTCATTCGTTGTTGGGTACATGTGGAGCAGATCTAAGGCCAACGAACGAACGAAGAAAGTGGCTTAGAATGCACCTACTAGTATTTGAGAACGTGATCGAGCTACCAAGATTTATCTTCGATGGTCCGATCAAGAGAGAATCACGTATTAAAGAGACTGATTATTACATCTGAGGCCGAGTAGATCTTTCAAGTTGACCGAGTGAAATCATTGCGCTATGAAAGAGGTCTACATCAGGACAAATCACGTGTAAAAGCCAAAGACGGGATCTTATCCATCTCCCGGTGAACAAGAAAAGTGCGGACAATCCTTTTGTATTAGCGTAACTTGGACTATTATTCTACTTGCCCCAAGAAATCAAAACAATAAAACAAGAATCCGTGGACAATCAATATTGACCTGGTAACTGTCTAGGCACTGGTAGGCAGAATGTCCTAATCAGGTTTGGCTGAGTACTCCCGCCCATCGACCTCGCCAAAACTGTTAGAACGCTACTTGCCAAACCCGATTAGGATACTCTGCCTCCCAGTGGACAAGAAAAGTGGCAGATATTTATTTTTTAACTATTAGCGTAAGTTGGTTCTAAGTACTAAAATGTTTGAAATATCTAGAACAATTAACTTTATTGTGCTATCGTTTTCGATAAATCATTTTAATTATTCCAAGTAAAGACATAATATAATGGTTTTTAGTTAAGTTAGGCTAAGATAAAAGAGGTCTCTACCACTTTTCTTGTCCACCGGGAGTCTGCCTACCAGACAGTTACGGAATAAGGGATATCGTCTAAACTTTTATATGAACTATTCCAGATAGTGTTAACCAAACCCTCCTTTTACAACTTTCGTTACATATTATAAGAATTAATGGTCTAATACTAGGTGGATGTGCTTATTAACTAGCTGCCGATTCTTCACTTCGCGTTTAGAGAAACGAAATGTAGGACATAATCAAAAGAGTAGCTCTCGGAGAAACATTAAGTACGACCTGTCGACCTGGTAGTATACTAGCTAAACAGGCATCAACGAAACATGTTAGAAACTGCAGTAACGGAAGTTACGTTTACCAAAAGACTTTCTACAACGGATAAATTGATAATAGCAAATAATAATTCAAGCACAGCATCTAAGCCCAAATTTCCCCTCCCCAAATAACAGAAATCTAATAAATCCACAAAACTTTTCAACAGAAACCCCATTGCAGACGTCCTTCAGTTCCTCATCGCCTTCTCACTCATCGTATCTCAAGCAGCAGCAGTAATAGTCTCTCTCCCAGTAGTAAACGCAGTGGGCGTCCCAATGGCGGTACTCAACCCCTCACCATTCCCAGGGATACACTTCGTATCCAAGTCGCTATATCCAACTCTCCCCACACACGATTTGTAGGCCCACAATCTGTCGTCGGCTACTACGCAGATGGCTTGGTTGGGGTAGAATTGGTACCATGTGCCGGCGAGTGATTTGCAGCATGCTCCGACTTGAGTTACTTGGGTTGCTAATCCGCCTGCAACGCAGGCTGATGCTGAGACTGTTGGGTTGGTTTGTTAGTGATAGTAAAGTGTAGTGGGGGTGGTAAAGGGGATGTACTTAATGAGGGGAGGAGGGAGATGATGGGAATAAGGAGGGTGAGGAGTTGCATTTTGGATGTTTGGGACTTGGCTCAGTGGTGAGGAGGTCGAGCGAAGATTTCGAGGTATGAGTGAAATGTTGTTTGTGTTTGTGAAAGAGATACTATTGTGGAGTTTGTGAGCGGTTCGAGTTTGTTGCCCCTTCGCAAAGGTTGGAATCCCCGGCTCGATAACCCTTCTTATCTTCAATCATCCCAGAAGGCAACCACTAAACCCTTCGAGAAATTAATCTAAAATCGAAAACTAGTATAGCCGTCCCTAACATTCTCAAAGATTACTTAGGCAGGCAACATTCGGAGTCGCCATCAGACAGAAAAAGAGCGAGAAGATAACGTCGTATTCCTGTGCCCTAAAATAACATGCCACTACCACTACCAAATTCAGAATCCAAAGCACGATCACCAACAAATCTTAGAAGTACAAATATCGTTGCCTTCGGGTTTTCCCCATCAGCGATCCCTCGTAAAGCAGGCAGTGAAAAGAACGTAAGTCTAAATTTAACCCCAGGTGCAAGCAAGAATTAAACGGAGTCACACACTATAAAGCAAATTGCTTTTTTCTTCGAAAAGGGAGAAATGGATGGAACTTGCCACATATTAGATGAAGATTTTTATTTAGCAGCCGCGAACCAATTTTGAAGTGTTATGGGTAAACTCGGATATTCAAATACATCAGCCGAGAATATCACAGGTAGGCCTGCGTGGTTGGGTGGTGACTTCCTGATAGGAGACCATGTACTAACGTTATTAAGGGATTGCGATAAACCCACAAGCTGATGTATCGAATGAGAATGATTTAGATACGCTTTGAGGGCTGAAATATAGGGCACTGTATACTGTAGCATCCCAGAAAGCTCGCTTTTCCGAGAAGCAAAACGGCTGCCTAGACTATTAAGCGAGCAACCCCTTTTGGTAATACATACAAGAAGAGAGAAGATGATTGTAAACTTTAGGCTTATAGTAGAAAAGAGCGTGAGCAACTTATTCATTACTCTGTACAGTAAGAGAGGCGGGCATTACTCCGTAAACCCCCGAGTTATAAAAATATTATCCTAAAGACCTTACACAACTAAATCAATTATACGAATAGTTTAGAACAATTAGTACTTTTGACTCCTCATTAAACGAGGTAAAATAGGACAATTAATTACGTTGTGCCAGACTTTTGGCATAATGACTTTTAATAGGGTGTACAGAGTAACGCTCACCTCTCTTACACTACAGAATACTATCATGTAAAACGTCTGGCAGAAGCAATATAACTAACTATCTTGTATGAATTTTAATAAATAGTGGAATGTAAGAATTATTCCAAACCATTCGTATGACTATTCTAGTTGTGTAAGGCATATAACAATATTGTTCTAAGCTGGCTTGTACGAGATGATGACTATGAATCTTACTGCCAAAGGGGGAAAGATTATAACTAGAGCTAATTTGCAGTCCAAGATTCCCATAAGAGAAACCGCATTTGCGCTCTTTCAACGCGTGTTGAGAGCAGGTGCATTGGGTGTGCTGACTTATAAGCTCCCGTTCACAGGCATAGATAAGTAGCGGCCAGGTGGTAGCTCTCGTTAATCTCGCCAGCTTCTTCCAAAGATGATGCGATTTCGATGGCTTTCCACAACCCAACGACAAAACAAGATACGATCAGTTCGCAAACTGACAATACAGAGCGACAACAGGTTGATTGCGAAAAGGTCTCATTGGATTTGCTTTAATACCATTATCAGACACCAAAACAGCCTTGAATGGAGGCTGGATATTTCCCTATGTCTTTCCCAATAGCTGCGTGATGAGCAGAGAAACGTTGCTTTGCTGAGTGTCTTGTGTTTCATGCTGGGATCTCCCAAAACCTAGCCCTATACAGTGGGGGGTTTCGTTCAACTTTCGATGTAGTTGAGTAAGAATTCATTATTTGGAGATTTTAATCAAGCATACCATCGGTATACTGTTGTATAGTCAGAGTATCCCAGTTTCAACACCATGTACCGTCCCATACTCCATACACCATAGAGATGCCAGTCCAGTAGCTCCAATCCCAGTATGTCTTACATCCTTCCGGTATGTTAAAAATCCATCAAAAGCTGCGGCGCCAACTTCTCCAAGTCCTCAACCTATACCAAAAACCAAATTAGCATAGCTCCTTATATTCCATGCGCTCAAGAAGCAGCACCAAGGAACCCAACAAACCTCAAGCATCCCGCCCCCCTCCGCGTCCCCACTACCTGCCCAAATACACCTCGCAACCCCTTCCCGAACAAAAGTCTCCATATATCTCGCTATAGCACTACAAGCATCCTTCTTTATCCTCGTCTCTCCCTTAAAATGCGAATGCAACAACACATTTAATAAATCCTGGGGTATAACATGTTCCCGCACCTCCTCCTCTTCCCTCGGCTTCTCCCGCTCTTTTCTTGCAGCTGGTGCTCGTTGTTGCGATGCGAATGGATCGTCGTCATCCTCTATCTCTTCTGCCTCTTCTTCGACGGGGGCGTCATCGGAGTCGGGGGAGAGAGAGGGGAGACCTAGGGATCTTCCTGAATCGCGACGGGTATCTGTTGGTGGGGATTTCCTCTTAGGGACTGATTTCTTGATTCCTGCGTTGGTTTTGGACTTGGGGTTTGCTTTTGATTTTGATTTTGCGCGGGGTTCTGGTGGGGAGGAGGCGGAGGGCCGTGGTGGTTTGAAAGGGCGCGGAGGCATTTTGCTAATTTGGAGTTGATACGCGATGGAATTTGGAGGATTATGGAACAGCCGGAATGGATTTCAGAAGTTGAGTTAGTGCAATTGAATGCCCGCGAGAGTGTTCGTAAGAGGGACAAGTGAAGGTTAGTCCTGGGTTTCTTGGTTAACGCGTTGGGACGACGCGATCTATGCCTCGGGATACTCTCACGGCTGAACGTCGGTAGTACTTTTACGGTATGTAGAATACACTTATTACCTCCCCTCCCCTCCCCCATAGCCTATGTGGCTAATATATAATTATTCTTGTGAACTCTTAGCTTCGAAATCACATAAAATGATTCTGAAGAAGGGTTTAGTAGGCTGGAATTATTTGTTTATTCTTATGAGATCCAACTCTAAAAGAGCAGGATTAAGCGACAACACTTCCCTACAAGATGCTGAATTTCTTAGAATACAAAGTGATATTTCCAACAACTAACTAGACCGACAAGCGAGGTAACCAATTACTAGACCCCTTTTGCGATCATGAAGAAAGCTTGATTACTAATAGTCAAGGTTCCCAGGAGCTATTGCCGTGGACATGAAAATGCTAATGGTATCGCCCCATCGCTAAACCAACTTTGAATCACTTCAGAGTATCGTATCTATTCACTGCTCATATGTCACAGGTTTCAGTTACTAACAATATATCTTTGAAATTTCGTTATTGGCAGTAGCTAAGCTTACAGATAACTCTACGTGAATCTAGGTAGTCCTTCGACCACCTCGATAGTTAGGTATCTAGTAGTGATCCGAGCTAGAATAATCCCAAATTTAAGCTGGCCTAGACCTTGTCTTCGCCAGTAAACGAACCCTCTTGCCAGACCCATCTTGGCAAGAAAGTCGTAACGGTCCTTCGAAGTACAAGGGAAGGTGCGAACTCATGTCACTCCTGCTAAAGGTCGAGTTTTAGCTGGAGAGGGACGAGCTTAACTTTGACTCTTCGAAACTCAGTCTCATAACGTTAATCATAACAAGGTAGATATCGAGTTGAATTAAGCGATTACTAATACAGTGCGATGCCACCCAATCAACGAATAATGCGATCTAACCTGTTAGTGCATTATTATGATTCTTATATGGAAACTCATACTTTGTACTTTCCGACATCTCACCAACTCTGCCTCGCGAAACAATAAAGTAAGTTCACGAATACGTTCACGAAGCCTACATTTTAGGTAGGATCGCCTCTGGATCATCAGTCGCAGTCGCGGACGTGACTATACCAGTGGCCAGGTCGACCACGCCTCGAGTCTCGAGTTCCGCAAAACATTCTTGGAATCTGGCTAGCATGCTTTCATTCACAGAACTCTTTCTATGAAGCACCTATATCTACTTCAGTATACCAACAACCAAACCTTGAATGTCACATCTACCAGGAAAGAACAGGTTGTTCGTCAGGACACGATTTTTGTCAAACCATCACTCGAAGCAGAAACCGAGTCAATCCTAGGAACATCGCCACCCTGCTGAGCGATCACATCCATTCCGATAATCCGGCAACTAAGATGTAGTGGTTAAAGATCCAGGGACAGCCCCAGTGCGATGCGCGTACCGCCTACTTGTGTAGCTACTACATACTCATTCAACACATTATACAGTGATGGGTTTGAGATTCGTCCTGAATTCACACGTTTCCGAGATTTGGCTGATATTCATAGAACGAACTGCGAATATGAGATATTGTGATTCACACCAGTCACGTGGGAATCACAGTGGGATACGATCCACCTACATAGCAGTTGTTGGGACAAATGATTCCCGAGTGTATTTCATTCGTAGCTTTTGCTGGCTTCCATGGACGAGTGGTAGAAGCGGTGCCGCTCAAGGGCCTAATAACCGTATACTTCGTCCCAGGCATAATAATCGCAACTTTCACGGGGTTTTTACCTTGTTCTCCACTGAAACCACCCTTGGAAAGTTACAATCACTTCGTCCCAGGCCTAATAAACGTAAAATTCTAGCAGATATCTTGCCCTGTATTACAACAAAAAATCCCCTGTATACCTACAAAATTTAGCGTTTATAATGCTTGGAACGAACTAGAACGATAAAGTACCAGGCTAAACAAAACACCAAGAAAGAAGATAGGGGAAATGATGTGCTAGTACCCAGAGAGCAAGCGATACAGTTTGAAGAAAACAGACCGCCTTTTTATTAGGTAAGAGAGGTGTCGAATTTGTTTTCTTACTGGTAATGTGGGTTTATCTGAATTTATTGGATACTTTAGATATCTTTGGATAATAATTACTACCTAGCTATAATTATTCCAGGACTTTTAGTTGATTGATTCAGTTGTTATAAATAAGTAGAATAACGGAGTAGTTAGAATCAAGTTACGCCAACAGAGAAAGGATGTTTGACACTTTTCTTGTCGACTGGGATTCGCTATAAAATTAACAACAACTTTCTATAATTGGACCAATGGTACGAAGATGTAAGTGGAAATCCAGCAACGTCTTACGCATTCTGGGACCAAGAGATCATTGGCACAAGCCTAGCAGTCGTGGGTCGTTTCTTTAAACATTTCCACCTAAAATAGCAAGAACTAGCCAATAAGAAGTAACATACGAACACCTCGATCTTGTAAATTACTTCTAATGGCATGATATCAACTTCCCGTTTCCCGTTTCCATTCAAAAAAGCTGCAACTTCCGTTTGTCGATCGCGACGATCAGTTTTGCAGATGCTCTTGCATTGCACAAGTTGGATGACCGAGATTCAAAGTGTGAAGATCTCGAGCGTCGAAACATACGGATTTCCTTTCCCGCTTTCTGTGCTTCCATAAACCCGCTGGACCACACACTACTTTCTCCTCGTCCAAACATGGCAATCTGCAGGTCGATCACCCCTTGGAATCCGGGGACATTGAATGCAGCAGCACTCAACCTTGGGCCGCGAAATACCCATGTATGCAGAAGGAGGATACTTATGGGAACTGGTGCTCCCGACTCCTGTGCCAAAGGAAATTCCAGGATTATATTTTCGAAATCTAATTCAGCCACGCGGGCATCGTCAGCAAAATGAAGGAAGAACTTGTGTAGCGTAGCTGTCAATCATCCGTAGTTCTCGTTGACAGATGATGTTGGTGAAACGAGTGCGGTTTGGCCTGTGTCGGAGATGTTGTCGCAGACTCGCAGATTTCCACTTCCCGTGCATCGTCGTGCACAACCTCGGGGCACCACTCGTTCTCGCTGGGCGACGGAAGCGCCACGTTCCTCCCGCGGTAACCCTGAAAAGAGTAAATTTACCTAGAAGGTGCTTTTAAGCTTATCTTTCAGCAAATTAGAACCAAGATCAAAGTGGGATGGGCTAAAATAGTGGAGTCCACGAAGGTAAAAAGAAAGGGAGATGCGGCTCTTGAAAATTCCAACGGAACATTGTTGCTGTAAAAGGGGAATCGACATGAATGAGCTCGCTTCGCATCCTCAGTCATTTTGGGAATAGAATCACTTTATACGCACCAACATGAGCAAAGACAGCCCCTTTTCCGAGGTTCAGAAATCAGACTGGCCCGCACAAAATGCCATCTGATGAGCGGGCGGCAAAGCTCTTAGTTCTGTGAGGCTCTCTCGTCTCCAAAGTTCCGTGGCCCCCCAGTAAGCGACTCCGTTGGGTGTTTGAGCGCTGGTCAAAACACGTTTCGGTTCATGGGTGTTGCGCCCAATTTCCCACATTTCTCACCAAAACAGTGCAAAGTCTTGAAGTCATCTCCCCCTGCCACTGACCCCGATGCAACAAGTGTGCCGGGGGTGCAAATTTGATCATCGGGACCCGGCCGCATTGTATTTATGCCTTCCAGTCCCCCATCAGATGATTTCTCTTGGCTCTGCTTTCTCTCCCTCCATCATCAACTCATCTTTCCTCTCTTCCTCCCTCCTGTTTGTCCATTTTAGTGTGTCTTTAATTCCACCCACTCTCATTCCCTACTTTCTAATTGTCGACCGGTACGACACAACGCTTCATTTTACTTACTCCCACGATACACACACCTCAGCGCTAGACGCCTTCAACTCGGTTTTTCGAAGCAACTCGTTTCAACCGACTCACACTCGTTATATTTGAGATCAGGATCTTTTAAATACACAAAATTCAAAATGCAGTTCACAACTCTTACCTTGGCCGCTTTGAGCGTTGCCAGTGTTTTCGGTAAGTCATTTGCAGAAATATAGCCTTCTTGCCATATCTAATATATCCAACAGCAGCTGGTGAGGGACAAAAGCCTGGAGCAGCACAGCCATCAGGATCAGGAGCACCAAGAGGAGCAGGATCAGCACAACCATCAGGAGCTGTGGTACCAAAGGCGTCGGGAGCGCCTGGAGCAGCAAGGCCAACAGGTGGATCAGGAACCGCCCCAGGAGCAGCCAAGGGAACCGGTGCTCCAGGAAGCGGGTCAGCATCCGGCGCTGGAGTCAAAGTCCACGTTGTGAAGGTTGGAGGAAACAATGGCACGCTTAAATTCCAGCCAGATGATATCCAGGCCGCAGTTGGAGATATGATCCAATTCCAGTTTGCACCAAACAACCACTCCGTCGTCCAATCCACCTTCGATGCTCCATGTATCGCTTCAGGAAGCGTCTACTCCGGATATATGCCAGTAGCAGCCTCTGCTTCCACAACCCCAACATATACTATTATGGTTAACGACACCAAGCCACTTTGGTTTTACTGCTCGCAAGGCAAGCACTGCCAAAACGGAATGTCTATGGTTGTCAACGTGTAAGTACTCCCGCAAACCATCTTTTTATATGAGGCAAAATCCTAACATTCTTCATCAGTGCCACCACTGGAAACAAGACCCTCGCCGCCTACAAAGCAGCAGCCAAGAACGTCGCTCAAGCCACCATCCCAGGTCAAAAGCCAGGAGCAGGAGGAGCAGCACCGGGTGGAGGAAACGGCGGTGGAGCAGCACCAGGCGGAGGAAACGGCGGTGGAGCAGCTGGAGGAAACGGTACCTCTGGAGGCAACGGCGGTGGTGCTACACCTTCTGGAGGTAACGGAGGAGGAGCAGGAGGTGCTGGCGGCGCATCCCCAGCAGGAACTCCAACTCCTACTCCAACCGTCAACACCTCATCCGGATCTCTCATCCAAGTATCAAGTACACTTCTGGTTGGTGTTATGTTCGCTGCTTTCTTCCTGTAGAGCGTTCTCGGGTGTTAGGGCCAAGGTCACACTTGCATTTTGCAATACGGTTGAAAAGAGAAATGTTAGAAAACGGGGTTGACCCATGTGTGGAGTATTTAAAAATCCTGTAATTTTTTGATGAAGAGAGGATATTTGATCGGGAGTTCTTCTTTTCTGGCTATACAGTCCAATGTTTTCTTTTGCTCTTGCTTCTTTCTTTCGCATTCTTGATGATGTATACCAAGAATTGAACAATAGATAAATTTTGTTAATAAGATATCCAATTTGAAGTGTGATGATGATCAAAAGCTGAAGATCTTGGCCTCTAGAATGTCTTGTTGCTTTTGGCAGAGGCACATCTTAACCCAGCGCTCTGTGAGATAATATGTTTCTGCAGTGGAATGGTTTTTGTCTTATACATGGCCTTTGTGTGATGACCGATGTATTTGAGAAATGGTTAGGCAGGGCGGTAGAGAGTATTTAAGAGGCCTGGTCATTACTCTGTACCAAGTCTTTATACGCATAGTTTAGTTATGAGGCTTTTAGAATAATATGATTCTAAGCGAGGTATGTCCAGAGTAATGACCAGGCTCGCGGTGGACAAGAAAAGTGGCAGAGATCTCTTTTATCTTATCCTAACTTAACTAAAAACCACTATATTATATTATCTATTTAGAACAATTAAAATGATTTATCGAAAACGATAGTAAGGGCAATTGTTCTAGATATTTTGAATATTTTAGTACTTAGAATTAACTTACGCTAATAGTTAAAAAATGAATCTCTGCCACTTTTCTTGTCCACCGCGAGCCAGGTCTCTTGGAATGATGGAATCTCCTTATGAGAGATTGGAAACAGGAAAGAGGGAGCTATAACACTACCTACTTAGGTAATGGTATAATGAATACTCGAGTACTGAACGACACAACCAAGTTGGTGCATATAAATGAAAACGGGAGGGAGACTTCTCCATGTACCACAATCTCTACAAGGAGCGCTTAGGGTATATAAAGCAGATGAGAACAGAACGCATTAAAATAAAGCAATCCCCCAAAATAGAGCAGCCCCCCCCCCTCTCAACTTCGGATTCGGTGACAGCAAGCAATAGTCAAGCCACAACTCCGCAGAGGCATGAAGAAAGTGATAGAAAGCAAGCCCTTCAGATTAGTATGCTAGTATACACGCTTACCAAAGATACAACCCCAAACACACCATTCCATCTCTACTTCCCAGCAGGTCTAGCCCTCGCAGTCGGCCTTCCCTCCTCAGCCTTCTTGCACAAAGTAGGTGCCGGACCCTTAGTTTCCCACCCCTCCTCCCTCTTCACAGTACCGATCTTAGTGTACTTCTTTGAATTGCCAAAGAAATCAACCCTGCGTCCAGTTAGCATTCCATCATCCACCGAAGCAAAGTAAGAACGGGAAACCAACCAATGCTTCAAAGCCTTCTCAACCTCAACCTTTGCCTTTCTCTTCTCCTGAGCCTTCAGATTCTTCAACTCCCCGCTGGTGTATAGACTATCGACCTCGGGGTTGTCCTTGGGAATATACATCATCTCGACGCCTCGCATATCGGGGGTTCGGTCGATATCGAAACAGCCTGTTACCTATTTTGCTTTCCGTTAGCTTTTACATCCATACGGAGGAAGAGGTGGGAGACGTACGAATCCCCTCGAAGCATCTACGCCCGAGAAGAACTTATAACTCCCTCCAGGTCCATAGAATCTTCTTCCCTCGGAAACGTCATAAATCGTGCCATTGATCGCGAGTAAAATAGGTAATTCGGGATTACTTCCATCATAGGCTTTCAGATCCTCGTCGGTGTATTGTTTTGGTCCTGCCTGCATTGTTCAATCAGTCTTTCGTCCCATCAATACACAGCCCGTCTGCCAATCTGCCAATAGCAGAAGAGGAACCGTACTGACCAGAAATGCCTGTATAGCTTCAACCCGCGTCCATTTTGGTCGCGCAACATTCCACACGAAGCTCTCCCTTGTGACAAAGTACGAAAGTGCGCACGAAGCTAGGACGAGGAAGAAGAGTGTGCGGAAGATGTCGAGGGTCGAGACGCTGTCCTCCTTCTTGATGACGGATTGGGGGACGGGTTTCCCAGCACCGGATCCCGTTGTCGCCGGCTTGCGTTGTCGGACTTCGGAATCGTTTGCCATTTGAAAATCTTGAAGAAGGAATTCAAAAGAGAAGTTGAAGGGAATGAGGGGTGAACTGGACGTTTTATGAGAATTATTACTTTAGCCTCGGTTTTATTGGAAGGTGCTTACTCCGTACATGGAGAGGGATTAGCCTTGTGTGAACACAGTATGGCACAAGTACAATTGGGTCAAATAAACGTGTACAAGAACCTCCCAAAGACTAGTTCTCGGTAAGCCAACCTTAAAGACTTCCAAGAGATGGGCGAAGTGCTCGTATTTGTGGCATGTCTACTCGCAGTGGTCCACCAGTGGTCCTCTGAGGGAACGGGTTCCTCTAATTGTGGAGCCGCTCTCGATACCAGTTATGCACATATTGACGAGGCTTCACTTGGTCGCAGAAGCTTGAGAGACCTTCAATCAACCAAGCATACTGGGAGAAGAGATCGGATTGCCTTGATATGGGCTTTTGTATTATTGTGCAAGTCGGGTCAAACTGCATAATTCCACAACCTCAAGTCGCAAACTCGCCACCAATGTACTTGAGTATCAGAAAGTCCAGATCTCCACCCCAACCGCATATTCGATTGTATGTCATATCAAAGTCTCACCCTGCATAAATATCACGGTGTCAGAGCCCACACTATGGGCGGTTCAAATTCCGCCGTCACACGGAAAGGCATAGTTTGGATTTCAGAAGCAATTCGATTTTGTTGCTACACCGAAAAAAAAGACCATGCCCATTGCATATGCCCAACCCCATATCCCTCATCTACCGTGTCGACCACCTGGTCAATGTCGAAGGGAGGTTTCGTCGTGACATCGTTCGTTAAAAAACAGGTATTGATTCCTTTATTCCGCAGCAGCGACCGCACGAGCTGTATTAAATGTATCAGTAGACTATTCCGAAAGATCGCGCGAATTTCTGCTGGATAGAGAGACATACTGTAAATGCTCAATTTGCTGTGCGAAACAACCTTCTTGATGATTCCCTTCTCCTCCAAATCCACTAAACATCTTCGTGCGAGCGATCCGTTGATCTTTAGTCTATCGACGAGGACGGCGACTGTGACGAGACGGTATGATTGAACATCTTTGTGGAGTTTGTCTGAGGTAGCCTTATCAAGAATGACAGCGTGCTGGGCCTTGTCCTTGACTGGTATTGTATATCAGATTGAGGTTCTTCAAAGATGGTGATGGAGATGGTGTGCAGCGCAGTTCGCGCGGATTTCAATCTTACCCTTTCCCTTGGACCACTTCTTCTTTTGCTTCTTTGCGACTGCTGGCGCCATGATGATTTATTTGGAGGTTGTTTGTCGAAAGGTCGTCAAGATCCCAAATTTTGCGAAGTTCGAGGATATGCGCAATTGATACAGATTCAGTGTGCCGAAAGTAACGTGATTTAGCGTGGTGGCCAGGTAGTGGGGCTTGATTAGTAAGCATCAACACCACTTTCACCTTCGGATACTTCAACCACAATACATGTATCCCAATACTGCCACTAGTAGTTTCAATCAAGTACTCGTATGTTCGATTGAATCTTTAAAACGAGTCAAACAATTGTAAAATTGTAAAGAAAATCAAAATATCAAGGAAGCGAATCATGTTTTACTTTTTCTGTTTTTCGCAAGCTTCAAAGATGAAGACTTCATCTTTGAAGTGATAGAGAAGTTCCAAAACCAAACATGCTAGCTATCTCTGAAGGCTTAGAATACCACGTAGGATATGAAGAGTATGAAAAGAACACGAAGTCGAAAGTATGCTGCAGAGCTAGCTTATATCTAGCAATCCGAAAGACAAGAAACATGCATTTAGGTATGAGCTACACTTTTGAAAACACCTTTACTTGCAATATTATCAGTGCCATCTGAGGTGCCCGTAGATTGATATTCAACCCCGCGCAATATCCAAAATGCGAGTCAAAAAATCCCTTGTAATCATTCAAGAAGAGATAAGAAACTCGTTCCCAAGCCCCAAGTGCGCTCTTCCAATCATCGCCCACAGTCCCAGGGCTCCCAGGATGGCGATCTCAAGAGTTACTTACCTTGGCTTACTGTTTCTTCAGGGCACTTTTTCTATTGACCAATATTTCCTCCCTCCAGGCCCACATTCCAACCATTGCAGAACCGGGGCTAAAAGCAAGAGTCGCTCCCGCGAAAGCGCCAATAATCTTGACCCATCCAGCTTGAGTCTTGCCAGCTTTCTTCAGATCTTTGAAACTCAATAAGATCCAAAGGATGCCGGCTCCAAAAGAAAAGACCTGATCGTATCTCAAAAACCTAGCAGTTCCGGTGATCAAAGTCGCTGCCGCAGACGGACTTGAAATATCGTAGAAAAACACATCCTTGAGCGGAAAAGGAGAAGCGAAACGAACATAGAGATTTAGGGCCGCAGCTATTATGGCTGTGAAGCCATAAGTGAGACGAAGGTATGGCATGTCTGCTTCTGGGTTTGAAACTCGATCTTTCTCCGTCGTATCCTTGACAAACAAACCAAGAACTTGTTGACAGATGGCGCCATATAATGGAAACAATTGCCAAAAGAGACCATTGATCCATTGTCGATTCGCCAAACCAGGGGTACTTAGCATGATGTAAGTAGGGAGGATAAATGTCAGAGCAAGAGTTGGTATTATCGTCTTGACAGCACTGACTCGGGTGAGTCGATCTTCGGGCTTCTGGTAGTTTTCCAATGGAGATTGAATGTAATGTAGGAAGAAGTATACTGGCAAAACATATCCCACTCCTTTCGCCTGGTACGCAATACCAAAGAGCGTGGGTCTAGCCTCATTAGCCTACGGAGTAAACCCATCTTCCATTTGACGAGAACTTACAACAAACTAGCAGCAGTCATCCTGTTACCTCTTCTTACCCCTTCCACGTACATAATAGCCTGTAACGGAATCAAATCACCTAGGAAGGCAGTCGCCTGCAACGACCCCAGTCTATCATGTCCACCGTCCAAAAGAGGCGTGAAAAACGTGACGAGAATGGAGAGAAATCCATCCAACCCAGCCACGCCAAAGAATTTCTTCACTAGTCCTACGGTCTCAGTACCATCACCAAAGTCAATCGTCGCAGCTTTTACTTGGGCAAGGAGGGTAGGGGCGAGATCTTGGACGAGAACGCCCATCGTTTGAGAGGCACCATATGTATTGAGGAGAAGAGGAAGAGCCCATATTGCGCGAATGAATTTACTCTCTTTCACAGGGAGTTTGGGGTCTGGTTTTGCGGACATACTTGTTTGTGTTTGTTGATTTTGATGATTTTGTTTGTTGAGGGTGGAATTTACGGTATGATAAAGGGAGTGGCTTGTACATAAGGTTAAGCGGCACAGTGTAAGCATGTTTGTGGCGTTAACACCAACGATGACCTTGCCTCCCAGTGGACAGGAAAAGTAGTAGAGACTTCTTTTATCTTAGCCTAACTTGACTAAAAGTTATTCTATTATGTTATATATTTAGACTAATAAACATGATTCATCTAAAAGAATAGGACAATAAAGGCAATTTTCCAAATATTTAAAACATTTTAGTACTTAGAATTAACTTACGCTAATAATCAAAAAATGAATCCCTGCCACTTTTCTTGTCCACTAGGAGCTTGCATTCTTTTCCACCATCGCTTCTATCTGATTATTGGATGTTGGACAATTGGAAAGCAGTTTTTCTTTCAAATTGGTGGGTTTAATTGATTGGATAACTGCTCCAAGGTTCAGTGGTATAGTCAGTACGACAGCCATTTGGGTAACCATTCATTCAGGCAACCAACCTTAAAGAAGGTGGACGGCGAAGAGCTTCACCATTTACGTAGATCATATGTAAAAAGTTATATATTTACAGATCGGGAGTCTCTGATTTGTTGATTGTACTGGAAATTGGGCCCAAGCCGTATTACTACCAGGATGTGACTCTTAGCTATCCACCTTTACGTCCGTAAGGAGCATAACGGCCCGGAACTTCATAGGCGAGAAAACAATTCTTAATGTATCCTTCAACTGGCCAACGGACATTATTGAAACAATTTTCTTTGTACTTGGGCGTTTCACTCGAGGTCTAGAGAGGAAGGCGGTCAATTTATGAAGGATGGCTTGCGAGAGAGGGTGGGGACATAGTGGATGTGCGACTCACCTCTCTAAGACATCATCGGCTTCAAAGCTTGACTTTGGAGGATTCGTGCCTCTGGGATCTCTCCGGGTCAATAATGAGTCAAATTGGAAAATCCCCGGGAAACGATATGCCATCTTTGCACCGTCATTGCGTCAAATCTTTCTGCTTAGCTTGCAGATCATAGATTGGATTATTGTTATCGCTGGAGAGAGTTAGCCCCCGGTGATCTCAGTTCCTGGACCGAATTGTCAAAGTTATGCAAAGTTAAGGTGCTGCTTGTAGCATTGTATTCTTACGTCAAAGGCGATATCAGTTGTTAAGCTCCTACAATAATTAAAGCTTTTCTATTTCCATCACACCAAACTAGTCAAAAGCTTCAAACGTTTGGTCCTACCAAGTCCTTGAGACGAAGTACTCCGCACCGTAACACGGGAGTTTCATTCGAACCATAGAAAAATAAACATAAGAATTCCTCTGGGGAATTTGGTCAGCATTCTTAATTGCCGATCCACACGCATTGAAGAACTCCCTATCTGGAATTAACAGGATAAACCTAAAGACGGTGGACGGCTTGGAATTGACCCCTGTCAATTAATAGTTGACTTAGCCCCGATTTTTAGCAAATCTAGCGAATGAGAGACTTATATCTAGGCGTTATAGACTTTCTCATATATGATCTACGTGACAGGCGGTAACACGAGCTGCCCACCCCCTTTACCATCATCCGTCTGAACTTCCAAAGCGGTAATTGTCTTCGTCTTGGAATCTTGGATACAGAAAAGCGTTTAATTCGTCCCAAGCGGAATAATTGTGACTTTTCTTGGGTGGCTAAGGTTGGCAACAGGGTAGAATCCCCTGTAAAAGTTGCAATTATTTCGCCTGGGACGAAGCCCTTCCAAGACGACGGCGGACCCATCATGTTTTAGATCATTCCCGAGAAGTAAAAATCGGACTTCTAATTGGTCAATGCTGAGTATTCACACAGTGGACAACAAGTGGGCTGGCGCTGGTAACGAGAAAAATTGCTCAGATGAACCACAGACTGGCTGCGTCTCAAGCGTGAACTTCGATACTGCAGCGTTAATCCTTACTTGACATGATTTTTTGTGGTCTTCGGAGAAAGAGCACATGGAACGTGGCATAAAGTTTATGCTTGCCAAGAGACATTAGCTAAATGATTTTTTATGTTTCATAGTTTTCCGAATTTATTCTAGAAAATTTTGTCCAAGAATAATACGGAACTTTCATCTTACGAAGTAATACTTCACTATATACCAAGAGGGAAAAAAAGCAACCTTTTCAGGGATTTCTACCCTGATACTAAACCTTAGCCACCCTAGAAAACTTACAAGTGTTTCGCCTGGGACAATATTTGTTCTTATCAAAATGTTTCATTGTTCTGTTATTCAAGTGTGAATAACTTCAAATAGTAGTTGGTTAGGTTTACTAACTTTATCGTTGTAAGAATGAAGACGCGTTTCCTACTCACACCCAAAATACCACTAAAGTGGAAATGCCGAGCTATGTACCGGAACATGCGGAACGCCCCTTTCGCCTAGACAGGTTAGCTGTCAAACTGTATAGTTAAAAGTATCAAACTGTGTAGGAGGAGTCATGTTTGGAGTTACGAAGTATTTACTTCGACTTGTCAACCCAAATCCCCATCTTCCTGGCCCTTGTGATGGTATTTACTTGCTTCGTACTTCGTATAAGCCTTCTTGAGTGTAGGCGTGGCACGTCCCTACACTGGGCCTACCGTTTATGCTGCTTGTGGTACGGTATGACATTCCGATCTAGAAGTAGAAGTAATTGACCCGGAGATCCCAACAGCAGGCCAGGAGTAAATAAAGTAAAAGGTAAGTGTACCGTGATGCAATTTTGACAGGTCACATCCCCAGTCTTCAACATTTCATTCCCCACAAAACTATTCAATATCGACCCTGACGCACCTTGCTTTCGTTTTTGGAGGACTGGAAATGGTGGCGTGTTAGCGAACAATCGGAAAACATTTGCTTTCTTTTCTCAACTTCAACTTCTTTGCACAACTCCCATGTTTATCTGCTAAGACTTACTGCGGAGAAGAAGAACATATTGATTGCCGGTGGAATCGGGAAGTGGATAATGCGTGGTACGATCTCACGCCTTGCCTTGACTTGGTGGTAAACCTTAATATCAGTTGAAAAATTTCCTGCGGCTTGTGAAAATAAAGTAGAATCAAACTATTTGGTATCTTCCCCTTGCTCGGCTCGCTCATCGTGACAGGAGTAACCATATTAACATTAACGAAAACTCAACTGATGTTTTGCTTTGCTAGCTACCAGTGACAACATCACTCAGCACATAATCGAAGAGGGGTTTGTTTGTACGCAGTATGGACTTATGAATAACCTTTTGAATCACGGGTTTGCGTTTTTCTTAAAACCCCTCGCGTTTAGAACGAATCTATGATGGAGAATTATAGTGGACCATCAGAATGCAGCTTTTGTTAAAGAGGGTAGACAGCTCCGAGTCGCACCCAACAAGTCAATAGTATGGTTCAGTCCCAGTTTTTAACGAAACAAGCGAATCAGAAACTCTGAAATAGGCGTTACAGACTTTTTTTAGAAGTATATATCATCTACGTGATAGGCGCCAGCTTTAACTACCTAGGTATCTGCCGTCTTAATGCTTGGCCCGGTAAGTGTTCGGATAACAGGCCCACGGCGGATTATACGACTTTAATACAAGTAGCGTCCGTTCAATCCCGTCGGGCCGTCGTGACTTTAACGGCCTTAACCCTGCATACTCACATCTATACCCTGTTTTACAACTAGCGCGGGCAGAGTTCTAAATAGCTATGTCTCATGGGCCTGTACCTTAATACATAATACCACTTTATCTACTATAAGTACGCACAGGACACAAGGTAAGTACAAGAGCGAGGATAGACTTGAAGCTATTCAGAACTGTAGAGTTACTCAGTGATTCTAATTGAATGGTCGCAAGAGATAACTACGTCTTTCCTTCGACGAGAGGCGAAGCCTCGGAACGTAATATAGGGGTCCTGCGTTAGACGAGCCAGTTAAATTCTCTTAAATTCTCCTTATATATTCCTATCTTTGAATGTTCCCTCTAATACGTATTACCCAGGTTGCTCCTACTTTCATTCAACGTTTTGCCCTCCGTACTTCGAAGTATTAAATACCTACTCGAGTACTTTACTTCAAAAGTAGTAGGCGCCAAGAGGTCATTAAAATCGCGGAGTGATCGACCGGAGGCCATTGAAGTCGTATCATCCCTACGGCGTCCAAGACTACACAACCTTATGCCTTCCACAATCCCATGCTCGGTACTTCGGGCAATTCGCCTTAGATTTCCCAAATTGATCCTTGCAAACGTGCGAGGCTAAAGTAATTCGTATGTGTTTTGACGTTGATAGTCATCCACTCCCCATGGATTAAGTCGCCAAGCCAGTCCTTTGCACCCTTTCATGGGGCTCCCTAGGTAGGTATTGGTGATAGGATGAGGGTCCAATTCTCTTGTTTATGTTGTACAAAGCTAGGCCACCTGCTGCTCTGCTACCAATCGATGAATCTCGCGAAGACTACACTCATTTATTTTTCTAGCATGCGTTTTTTCGTTGGTATTGTATTTGCAGCCTGCTGCTTCTGGACACCATCATACGCTGCTGAAAACACTTTGCCGCCAGCACTTTGGCAAAATGTCCCAGATTGTTCGGTATGTTTTTCGTCGAGTTCTCTACGGCTTCTGTTGCACTCGACCCTTTTCGGAAACTAACTATCTTGTAGATAGGATGTCTACTCCAATTTTATCCACAATACTGCGGCACTTTCCAAGGTGATACAACATGTTATTGCAATGATATGACACTCCGCGCAGAAACAACTCCATGTGTTTCAAATGCGTGCAACATTACGGAAAACATCCGCTGGGAAAGATATTCAGCCACAACCTGTGGCACCCCAAATGATCAAAGTCGTGTCCAATCCCAACAATATACGTACTATGTCCTTCCGGTTTTAACAGCAGTCTTCGTCGCTGTTCGGCTATGGTCGAAATATGTTTTCGGTGTCCTGGATTGGGATGACGCCGCGATGGTTGCTGCTCTGCTATTTTACTGTGGTATTGCTGCAGCAGGATTAATTATGGCCAGAAACGGATCTGGATCGCATACATATTGGCTGGACGTCCAGCAAACAATAAATTCCGCCAGAGTAAGGACTCCTGGTGTTAGTCAACAGACCATACAGCTAATTTTGCTGCAGCTTTACTGGGTGTCTTCAATATTCCATGTGCTGGCTATCACTATGACGAAACTATCCTTACTTCTTTTTTTCCTACAAATATTTACCACCAAGAGACACCCAAGAGTGATATATCTGATTATGGGCTTTATCGTAATCTCAAACCTTTCATTTCTCATTTCATTGCTGCTGCTATGTGTAAGTCGGTTCATCATAAAGCCTGGAACATATTCGCTAATCACATTTCCCAGACGCCAACTCATGGCATATGGACAAACTGGATGTACAAGGAACCTCCAGTCAAATGTCTTAACGGGTTCGCTCTAGACTATGTCCAATCTTCCTTCAGCATCCTACACAACATAATGATCCTCGTTTTCCCAGTGCCTATCCTTTGGAAGTTGGAACTCACGTGGAGAAAAAGAGCCAACCTTATTGCCATGTTTTCTGTTGCCTCGTTCGTTCTCATCGCCAGTTTTATTCGACTTCCAACCATGATAGAAGTGCAATATTCACATGATCCTTCCTGTAAGTATTCCACAATATTCCCCTCCAGTCACGTTAACTTACACCAAAAAACCAGTCGATCAAGCTCCCGCAGCTTTGTGGACGAACCTCGAAACAGCCGTAGGAATCATGTGTGCTTGTCTTCCTGCTATTCGCTCTTTGGTTGGATATTACTTCCCAAATATGAAGCTTACATTCCTGAGCACCGACGACTCACGCTCACGCTCACGAAGGACACCGGGTAACACCCTTCACGGCAAAGAAACACAGGCAAAATCTCCAGGTTCTACCTTGAAGAATCCAAATTTGCGCTATCACAATAGAATATCCCTGGACTCAGACATCGAATTCGATATCCGTAGCGAGAGTCCTAATCAGAGTAGGGAAAGAGGGGCAAGCGTGCAGAGCAATGATAGTGAGAGTCCGATAAATGAAAGTAAACAGAGGGAAGGGAGCTTGGTCTTGCCTCGGTCGCAAAGTGTTTTAGGAAAGAAATTTGGGACTTCCTCTCAGGTCGTGGTAGACAATTCGCCGCAGGGCAGATGGGTACACGAGGGAGTTATTGTTAGTACTACCATTGAGAGGAGGGAGAGTAGATCTGGTGATTTAGCGTATCATTTATAAAACCGTTACATAATGCTTAATTTCCATTTCAAAATTAAACGAGGCGGGGTGAACAACAACACACACAATCCTGAATCTCAAACAGAGCCCCATGCAAATTACCTTTAATGGTAACCCGTGGGTTGAATATCTCACAGAGAGGAAATGATAAGGAGGTCGATCATGCCAAACCTCCGAAGGAGCCGAGCCGGCGTTTCCAGAAGTTGTGGGTCACGTGCCTTGGTCCCGATATAGATTTTACGACTTTTAAGTACCCTGATTACAGGATTCTACGCAACTTGGGCCTGTTTTCCGAGAATATTGTAACACAATCTCTATACTTATTAGCGTCCTTGGAAGGTCCACAAGGCATATCCACAGGACCGTGGGGCAAAAGTGGCTCTCGTGCTCCACTAGCTACGATCGTGACTTCGTAAGCCAAAATCGCAAGTCTGAAAAGTCCTTCAGGGTAGACACGCTGTAGCTTCAGCGCAATAGAGCCAAATAAGGTATAAAACCCTAAGTAAGCGCATAATAATATAACGTAGCGTATTCGACAGCAAATGATTAGTTTACTCCCTAGAATTATATAATATAGCTAGGTTCTTAAACTAGGAAGAGACTTAGACTTTAGACGCCTGAAAAGGGCTAGGAATAGGGCATATAGAGCGCTCGCAAGGACAATACTAAGGAAGATATTTTAGTCTGATCAAAATATCCTTTTGTCGTGTCTTTTGGTAGGAGAAGTATTATGCCTCAATATACTACGAATAGAGTTTACTAGGCACTTAGCTTCTGTACGTGGACGGAGTCTTAGACAGCCAAATATAACCCACATAATATGCCATTCGACGATATTACGGCTCAATATCGTCTCGGAAAACAGGCCCTTAGCTATCTTTATCCCTACCCCTGCTGACACGCCATTTTCTGGAATAATCAGACGTGTAGCTATAGTAATAGGAATAATCTCGACTTTAGAAGGAATTAATATACTGTAGCTATTCTTAGAAAAGTACTAGAGAGGCGAGGGGAATTTGTTAGAAAAGTGCTATAATATAGATTTATTTTCTTCTTCTAGCGTAAGTTAGTCTATTGTAAAAGACTTTGAACGGGAACGAGTCTATCATTAAGGAAATCTAAGACAGAGAGCAAAAGATTTTCTACGTACAAGGTAGCGTACTTAAGGGGGGTGGAAAACTCAGGATACTCAATGTTACGTAGATCATATATGAGAAAAGTCTATAACGTCGAGATCAGATTCTGTGATTCGCTATTTCGCTAAAAATCGGGGCCAAGATATAGCGACTCCGAGCTGTCTATGTTACGGAACGTACTGGAGCTGGAGTTTTACCCCCTTTATTGTTTAGCCTCTGACTCTTGCTTAGCGAGACTCCCTGTACTTTCGATACGGATCCATATGAGTCACGCTAGCCTTTTCAGAAGGGCGCTAGTCTCGTTCAGGAAGGATCTATGGTACAGGAGAGCTCCTATAATAGAGTACTCCTTTCCCCTTTAGCTAGCTTCTTTTTATTCATCCACTTTTCACAGCTTATTCTGACAGTCTCCTGTTTTGTCCTTGACGGTCTACCCCCTTTAAATACCCAGGAATTCTGCTCGGTAGCTAGGCGAGCTTGCATGTAACTATTGCCGTTATACCCAAAGTATTTAGATATATCAAGTATTTCAAGAACATCACAATAATTATTGTAGGAACTACTATATTAGAAAACATCTTCATTACTTTTTTCACCCACTAGAAGAAGGATACTTGGTTATTACGGCATCCTGAATATACTAAAAGGTTAAATAGAGTAAATACTAATTCGTAAATCGTAAATCTTAAATTTTAATCCTATTTAGTACGAAATCGTAATTCGTAAATCGTAAACTAGCTTAGGGTTAAGGTTATATAATAGCGCTAGAATTAAAGGTAAAATAAGGCTATTTATAAAGAATTAAATAAGAATAAGAGATAGGATTATAGTATAAACTTAAATTAAAGATATATATAATCCTTATAAGTTACTAACTACTTACTTTCTATTAACATATACTAGCTAGTATTAAGCTAAATATATATACTATATAACTTCGAAACTCTACTTTAACTATTATAAAATAAGTAAATATAAATATATTATACTTTTAATAGAATAAATTAACTACTAGTTTATACTATAAATTAAGTTTATAGAAAGAATTAATAACTTATTTATATTAAAGGTTTAGTTTATAAAACTAATCTCTCTTATATACGCTTTTACTATTTCTTTATTAGTTTACTATAAACTTTACTAAGTTTAGTAGTATAAGAGGCCTCCCTCTTCCTTTTTAAAGTAAGGCTATTCCTAATAAGTATTAGTAGTAGTATAAGTAAGATAAGCTCTTAAAGCTTTTTATTAAAATAAGCTTACTTTATCTTATTAATATTTAAGTTCTCTTTTATAATTAAGCTAGTATTTATATTTTTAAAACTAACTTTAGCGTCTTAATATTAACTTTAACTTGTGAAGGTTCGATATCGAGTTTTATAGTGAATGGATTCGCTTGAGTGAATAGGGGTATTCGGTATTCCGTAGCTATTTAGTTAGTTCCACCGCGAGGAGTTCTCTCCTTCTCTCCTTACGGACAATCTAATTAATATTCTACCCTAATATATTATCCGCCTTCTACAAGTAAATACGATCGATATAGTCGTTGTATTCTACTATAGCAAACTAATACAGCGCGAACTTTAAGGGCTAGTTAAAGGAACAGAACCTACAACCGCCTAGCGGATTCCTAGTAGAACAATAACCAGCTCGAGAACTGTTTACTGTTAATGACCTCTACTACTATTATAACGACCTAGATATACTCCTTTAAGTAGCGAATCGTAATCCCTAAGCCTTCTAATAAATATTCAAAGGCGTGATTAAAAGCTTGGAGACTACTAGGCAAGTATAAGCGGAAGCCCTTCGAGATAAAGAAGAAGCAAAGGAAGAGAACCCTAAACTTAAAAATCAGTTAATTGTACTCTAGAACTAGAATAATATGTTTCGACGCGATACAACTCAAGCTGTCTAAACTACTTAAGCCGCTGCTACTGCTACTACTACTCGATCTACTTAATTTTCCCCCGCTCCCCCCGTACCTCTAGTAGTGAATCACTAATAAGTACTTATTACACGTTCGCTAGCATACCCTGATCCTATGAAGTTCGGCGGCAAGCTCCGTTCCCCCGCTGAGCTTCGTAGCTATCTTATTAGTATAAGAATCAAGCTCTCGTAGAATCGAGACTAGTAGACTACTGAAAATGATCGTATAAACTATGTTTTAAGTACTTTAGAAGGCGAAGTACGCAAGTATATTAATCCGTATATTAATAAACTCGGACAATATAGCCCAGCTCTATAATCTGTCGAGAGTATCTTTGCTATTCTTAGTACTACCTTTGGTAATCCGTACTCGCGGAGCGACAACTTTGCAAAGCTTGTTAAGCTATAACAAAACAACTTAAGAATAGATAAGTTCCTTGCTCAGTTCTTGTCCCTTTGCACCTCTTCGAAGTCGCTTGGATACAAGGCCTGTACACTTCTACTTAATGCCCTAGATTCCCGAGTCGCTAATCGCGTTTTGTAAAACCCGCTCTATTCTAATAAGCTTGATCTCTAGAATCTCGCTACCCTTGTCTAAGAAGCTGATTACATCTGCCGACAGGTCTTTAGCGAGAATTTTTTAAGCAAAAGAGCTATAGCTTCTATCTTGCTAGCTACTATCGTTCCACCTGCTTCTACTCCCGCTGTAGATAGCCCTAGCGACCCTATAGACATTAATGCTTTGCGACTTGGGAGTAAGGTAGTTTAGACTAAGAAGGATATTAAGGATAGGAAGCGTGCTATTACTACTAAGGACAAGAAAGCTCGGAAGGAGTATTAAGTTAAGTATAACCTATGTTTTTACTACGATTCTCCTAACCATAGCTTAAGTATACTATGTCCTAAGCTAGAGAAGGCTAGGGAAGCGAAGGAGAAGAAGGAAGCGGGAAAAGTATAGTCTCTGACGATAGTCGCCGTCGGAGACGTAAAAGGAATAAGATATTAAATCTCTCTTTACTTACGGATAGGCAGAAGAACGTTATAGAAGTCCCTTGCAAGGTAGTTCAAAAAGACCTTAAGAATACTAACAACCTACATATTACTTCTACTACTTATTATATACTTGATTCTAGTACTTTATCTTAACACTTTATTAATTCTACCTACGCGTAACAAAATAGATTTGTTTTAGAACTACTCGCTCGACTACGAAGTCTTCGCATTATAGACGGACGGCCTTCTATTACGGGTACTATTATATATACTATTACTTTAGATTTAATTATTAGTAAGTATATCGAACGTTAGTAACGGTTTTACGTTACTATGCTAGTATCTTACGATATTATTCTAGGATAACTATAGCTAGCTCTTCACAACCCGAACGTAGACTAGACAGGACGAGTTATCGACTTTTGCTCTAGATTTTGTAAGGCCTACTATATACTACAGCGCCTAGATATTATATAAGTTATATATATAAGGGAAGAGCTACGAGCACTACTGCCACGGAAAGTGGGCGCTGCCGCTTTCTATAAGCTTGCGAAGACTTATAGAGTCGAGGTGTTCTCTCTGTCTCTCTTTGAAATTAACTAGTATTTAGAGAGATCTAGGATAGATTTAGATAACTCTTTAGTTAAGGAATCTCGTTAGATTCGTCTAGACGACAGCTTAGATAGCCCTTAGCGGATAGAGCGTATTTTGAAAGAGGAGGAGTCTTTTTCTCCCTTGCCTGATTTTAATATCCCTAGAACCTAATAACAGAGAGCCTCGGAGCTCTATTTACGTAGCGTATTAATAAAAGACGTGGAAATCGCTTTACGACCAAAATCGACGGTTGATCCTGCTTCTCTTTTACTATAATACTACTACTGTTACCTACCACTTTTTAACAGAGACGTAGCTAATATCCTACTACTGTATCGGGATTGCGATCTCTATATTAAATTAAAGCTAGACAAGACCCCGCCTTATAGCAAGTTATATAATATATCTAAACTAGAACTTCTTGTTTTAAGAAAGTATCTTAAGGAATAGTTAAACAAGGGCTTTATTTGTATAAGCACTTCTCCCGCCGTATTACTAGTTTTATTTGCAAAGAAGCCTAGCGGCGGTCTCCGCTTTTACGTAGATTATCGACTTTTGAATAATATTACAATTAAGAATCGGTATCCTATTCCACTAATCTAGGAGACTCTTCAGCGCCTAAGTAAAGCTCGATACTTTACAAAGCTTAATATAATTACTATATTTAATTGTATTAGGATAAAAGAGGGAGACGAATAGCTTACTACCTTTAATACTCGATATAGCTTATTCGAATCCCTTGTTGTGCCCTTCGGTCTCACTAACGCACCTACTACTTTTTAGGCTCGAATCAACGAAGTCCTCTGTCCATTTTTAGACATGTTTTATCCTACTTTTCTAAATAATATACTAGTCTATTCCGATAACCTTTAGTCCTACCGCGAGCACGTCTACTAGGTGCTCGATGCTCTCTAGGCTACGGGCCTGAATTTAGATATAAAGAAGTATGATTTCGAGGTCTAGGAAGTCAAATATCTCGGTATAATAATTAATACTAAGGGCGTACGGATAGACCCGGAAAAGGTCCCTATAGTTATTAGTTAGTAGACGCTATCTAATCTTAAGGACTTGTAAGCTTTTCTTAGTTTCTCGAATTTTTACTATTGCTTTATTAAGGACTTCTCGTATATTGTTAAGCCTCTTAATTTCCTCTCTAGACAAGGAGTATCTTAGTCCTAGGATTCAGATTACGAGAATACGTTCTAGACTCTTAAGCGAGCCTTTATTTCAGCCCCTATTCTTCGTTACTTTAATTATATAAAAGAAGTGGTCTTAGAATACGACTCTTCCGATTTTGTATCTGCCGCTATACTCTCTTAGTATTTTAATAGTGTTTTATACCCTGTTACGTTTATATACAGGGTATTTAACCCCGCCGAGTACAATTACGAGATCTACGATAAGGAACTTCTTGTAATTGTACAAGCTTTTGAATCCTAGCGAGCCGAGCTAGCTAGCGTCGAATACCCTATTTCTGTTATTATAGACTACTAGAATCTTAAATACTTATTAGGTTGGAAGAATATTGGATACTGAAGGTCATAGAGAATTGATTGATTCTAAAAGGTAGCTATCTAAGATGTTTATATAAAGAGTGTAAGCTTTAGGTAGACATGAAGTCTTTTAGGCAGACACGAAGCATTTAGGCAGCAGAACTATAAGTGTACTAAAAGAGAAAGTGGATCAAAAAGAGAAAGTGGAGTAGATCTAGTACAACAATACTTTATAACTACAAAACACCTTACTCGCCGGTAAGTACGTTAGAGCGAGTTCTTGTCTTCTTTCGACTTCGTTATTAAGGTAGCTCCTACAAAGGACCTTGTTAAACCCGACTCCTTAACTCGTCGCTCTTAAGATTTACCTAAAGGTTCGGACGACCCTCGGCTAAAATTGTGACGGTCCTGACCATCACGTGCCACTTGTATCACGTGGCGTCGCTCAGCGACCCACACCATGTACTTAAACTTGAGCTCTCTCGAGCTCTCCTCTTCTCCTTAGCTTAGAATCTTCGAATAGATAGTTCTACGATTCCATATCCTATACCTTAGACGCCCACGGGCAACATATTGTACGTGTCGTTATATTATTCTAAGCTTACCTACACTGCCTAGGAAGGCTTTACTAAATATCCCTTCCTGTCTATCCGTCGCGGTAGAAGGACCTTACGATCCTCATTTGCCTAGCCGCAGAGCTTTTTAAAGGGACTTGAGAAGATCTAGCGAGCGGAGCGCCCTGGATATACGCTAATTCAGAAGACAGACTTTCTTTACGCGTACACCTCACCTTTACGACCTACAGTCACAACCTTATCTTTACAACATATTCACTAGTTGCTACGATAGCACTAAAAGCGCGTCCCGCGGGAGCGTACTAAAAGAACTCCTCAAGAGCAGGACAAAGCTCTACCGACAATGCCGATACCCAGGATAACATAATCCAGGTCAACGACGGTACACCCCTAGCTATTAGTTATATACAGTAAGACTCCGACTACGACGATGCCGAGGAGGTTAACGTATCCTAGCTTTAAGAGCAGATCCGCGTCCTCTCTAAGAACTAGTCTAATACCGATAATATACTAAGCCAGATCCTCGATTGACTTACTACTTTAGGTGGTACAAACAATAACCCACCGGCAACCCTGTCACCTTTACCTTAACATGTTGCTTAATCTATCGAACGTAATACCCCTGATTCTACGATACTAAGCTCGAGTACTAGCCACAAGTACTTAAAGAAACAGCTAGACCCACAGCTCTTATCTAATGGACAAGACCCTACTTTTCCTAGCTAGAAGATCCAGATTTAAGGCAAATTTAGGAGTAACGTAGACTACTTTTAAGACGAAGAAGACAAGATGCTTTACCTGTTTAACCGTACTACTAGAGACGCTTAGCGACACCTTCAGCCACGCTACGATAAAGACTCCTAGACACGTTTTACCTCTACTAGAGAGATAATCGAGTACCTTGCTTCTATCTACACAAACCCGAACTAAGTACGAGACGCTAGATACGAGTATAACTATCACTGTACTATAAAGACAACTCAGACGTTCGCTGAGTTCTAGACCTAGTTCCTACACCTAGCAGGAGAAGCACAAATCCCTTAAGACAGCCTCCGCTTAGACTTATACAACAGACTAACGATACCCCTCCAGAGAGGAATAGCCCCAATTCTACGGACTCTTAGCACATACTAGGAGTTGTCAGCAAGCTACTTATCTTTAGATACTGAGTTAAAGCGTATTACCGTAAGAGAGGAGCGCCAGAAGCGATATAGAGGAAAGTTAACTACACAAGCCCTACAAGCTTCAGCCTTAGCGCCGACATCTGACTCTGTTCCACGCTCTCAACGCTCTACGTCCGACACATCATCGAGTACTACAAACCTTGCCCCTAAGCGCGCCACTAGTGAAAAGCCCCGACCAAACGAAGCAAGACGCCCAGTGCCTGCAGATGCTAACGTTGAGCCTACCTATTACAACTGTTACAAGAAGGGACACTTTGCTACTACGTGCTTAGAGCCAAAGCGAGTAGAGGTCAAGGAGATTAAAGGAGAACTAGCGGACGAGGAGCTCGTGTACGATTCGGGAAAAGAGGAACCCTAGGCCAAGACTCCTGCCTAGGGTATGCTCTTAGTCTAAAAAAGATTGATTTAAGTTAATTAATAGGTAGAAAGTACTTTATAGTTCCCTGTACTCTAGGAAACAATGGAATTGTAATTATAACCTACGCGTTGATTAATACTAGAGTAAACGGCTTTGCTTTTATTAATACTGCTTGTGCTACCGATATAGCTAAGTTCTTTAACCTTATACCTAAAAAATTGAAACGACCTATTGTAACCAAAGGATTCGATAGTAAAGTAAGCAAGTCTATTACTTATATCCTTACCCTTCAACTCTCTATAGATGGACACCGACAAAGAGACATCCCCTTCTACATCCTAGACCTTGGCAACCATAATATAATCCTTGGACTTAAGTGGATAACTTACTTTAAAATCTAGCTAAATCTAGGACAAGGAAGACTAATGTGGCCTAACGACAACGAGTATTCTGTCCCGCCTACTTTTTAGAAAGAGATCCTTATACCTAGAAGCTATATCGCCCCTTAACGCACCCAGACTAATTATCAGCAAGACGTACTAGCTAGGGAACGTACTATAGAGAGGGAGGATATACAACGTTAGGATAGTAGACAAGGCAAGCCCTCTTGTATCCTCGCCCGCCCCGTTAGTCTACCTCCGTCTAGTATTCTCTTAGAAGAGATAGACTTAGGTTATGAGAGCTAGGATATAAGCGAAGTCAAGACTATTAGTAGCCGGAAGCACAAATGGGACATATAAGACAAGATACGTCGAATATAGTAGGAGCTTAACCTACTAGAAAACACACTTTAACTGCCTACTTCGTTAGACTCCCTAGTATAGTAACCCCTGCCTTCGGTGGACATTACTTATATTAGTATAAACGGATTCTACTTTTACCTACGACGAAAAGAGAATGAGTTCTTTCCTACAAGCCTATATAAGTTAGACTAGATAATCTAAGAGAAAGAGACCCTCGAAGATAATAACCAAGTAACTATCCAGGAGATCAGGGACAAGCTGCCTTTACGCTATAGCTTATACAAGGATGTATTCTTAAAGGTAGTATTAGATAAGCTCCCGCCTTACCGCTAGTACGATCACCGAATTAAGCTAGAAGCTCTAAATACCCTTAGATATAGCCCGCTTTATTACTAGTTAGTAGATAAGCTTAAGGCTATTAAGTAGTATCTGGTTAAGAACCTAGACAAGGGATTTATCGAGTTAAGCTAAGTACCCTTTGCCTTACCTACTCTCTTTGTACGTAAGCCTAACGGCAGCCTACGCTTCTATATCGACTTCCGTAAGCTTAATGCTCTTACTCGCAAGGATCGTTACCCCTTACTACTAATAGACGAGACCCTTGCCCGCCTTGCTAATACAAAGCTCTTTACAAAGCTCGATATCCGTTAGGCTTTTTATTATATCCGAATATACCTAGACGCGGAAGACCTGACGACTTTCTATACTAGGTATAGTTTATACAAGTGTAAAGTACTCCCTTTTGGTCTCACGAATAGTCCCGTAACGTACTAGCGCTATATGAACGACGTACTTTTCGACTACCTAGACGACTTCTACACTGCCTACTTGGACGATATCCTTATTTACTCCGACAACCCTCTTAAGTATAACGAACACGTACAAAAAGTCCTCCAGAGACTCCGTGATGCTGGCCTACAAGCAGACATTAAGAAGTGCGGATTTAGCGTTACTTGTACAAAGTACCTTGGCTTTATAGTTAGTATAGACAGCATTGAAGTAGACCTAGACAAAGTCTCTGTAATCCACGAGTGGAAGGAGCCGAGTATAGTTAAAGGAGTCCAGTCTTTCCTTGGTTTTTGTAACTTCTATAGACGCTTTATCCGAGACTACGGCGTTATCGCTAAGCTACTTACGCGATTAACAAAAGCTACAACTCCCTTTGTTTTTGACGAGCCGTGCCGGCAAGCCTTCCAGGAACTTAAGCGTCGTCTTGTTTCGTCCCCTCTTCTACGACACTACGATCCTACGCTGGAATGTAAGCTAGAAACAGATGTATCTGATAAAGTGGTAGCTAGTATCCTCTCTTAACTACACCCTGACAGTGAATAGTATCCTATAGGTTACTTTTCAAAGACTATAGCTCCCGCCGAATGTAATTACGAGATCTACGACAAGGAAATGCTAGCTATTGTACGCTCCCTAGGCCACTGGCGTCCTAAACTGCAAAGCACGCCTTCCCGGTTCAAGGTGTACACAGATTACAAAGCACTCGAGTATTTTATGACTACTAAGTAGCTTACTAGCCGCCAGGCTAGGTAGGCTGAATTACTCTCTCAATATTCCTTTATAATTATGTACTAGGTAGGCAAGGATAATACGCAAGCAGATGCTTTATTACGAAGAGAGCAAGACGTCGGTCCCTAGGATGAGCTTAAAGTATTCATCCGTACTAAGGCCTTGCTACAGCTAGAACAACTTAACCTAGCGATCCTGGAGAATAATAGCCTAGACCTCGCTCCCTTAGACGAAGCGATACGCGAGCCGAGTTAATTAGTAGAGCGAATCTTGACAGCTAATCGTTTAGCAGAATCACTCGTCGCTCTACGAAAGTAAGCAGAATCACTCGTCGCTCTACGAAAGTAAGCAGAGGACTAGCCAGGTGACTTCCAGCTAGACAACGGACTTCTGCTTTACTAGGGACGTTTAGTAGTTCCTACACAAGACACCCTAGTAGCTGATTTAATTCGAGAAGCTCACGATCAGATCTCCTCAGCACACCCGGGTAAAGCAAAGACAGCTCGAATCCTCAGCCAGAAGTACTACTGGAAAGGACTTCCCTAAGACGTAGCCTAGTATATCCGCAACTGCTACGCTTATAGGCGAGCTCATGTACCTCGAGACCGAACACCAGGACTCCTACACCCGCTACCAGTCCCGGACCGGCCTAGACAACATATTAGTATAGATTTTAAGTTAATGCTAAGAGACAAACACGGGTACGACGTAGTGTTTGTAGTGGTTGACCGTCTAAGCAAGCAAAGCACCTCTGTTCCTTGTTACAAGACTATAACTACTAAGGACATGGCCCAGCTTTACATATCGTATGTCTATTGATATCGTAGAGCGCCATAGACAATTGTATCTGACCGAGGACCTTAGTTTATCTCTAACTTCTAGAACGAGTTCTGTCGTATACTAGGGATCTAGATTAAACTCTCTATAGCTTTCTACCCCCAAACAGACGGACAGACAGAGATTATGAATCAGTATCTTGATCAGCGCCTACGCCCGTTTGTCAACTACTATTAGGACAACTAGTCTGAACTCCTGCCTATTATAGACTACGCCCAGCTAACGCTACCTTACGAGAGTATTAGGATGTTGCCATTTGAGCTCCTTAATGCCTACCCCCCTCGTACCTCTTTTGACTGGGACACGCCAGACGCGGCTACAGTAAAGGAGAAGCTAAACTAGGAAGAAGCACAGCGAGTAGTTAAGAGGCTCTAAGAAGCATGGGAAGTAGCGCGTATAATCATGAAGGAAGCATAAGACAAGAAACGAAGGGATATTGACCTACATAGACGGGAAGTAGACTTCGATGTAGGGGACAAGGTCTAGGTATCTACAAAGAATTAGAAGACAGAGCGCCCTAGTTACAAGTTAGACCACCAAATGGCAGGTCCATACGAAGTGATTTAAAAGGTAGGACACTCCTATAAGGTTAAGCTACTAGTAAGTATAAAGATATACCCTATATTCTTAACAGACCGCCTACGGAAAGCCTTAGACGACCCACTACTAGGACAAGTAAATGAGCCACCGCCACCGATATAGGTTATAGACGACGAGGAGTAGGAAGTAGAAGAGGTAATTGTAGTTAAGAAAACAAGGAAAGTACTATACTATAAGGCAAAATAGACAAGGTATAATAAGGACCTAGATTAGTATCCTGCGTCAGACTTTAAGTACTTGCTATATAAGCTTAGAAGCTTCCACTTGTAATACCCTTTAGAGCTAGGACCCCCGCGTCGACTACAAGAATAGATTAAGGCTTAGGAGAAGGGATTAGATTCGTACGAAGAATTGGACGATAATACAGAGATGCCTACAAGCTTGAGGGCAAGCTTTTTTTCAAAGGGGGGGGTAATGTAACGGTCCTGACCATCACGTGCCACTTGTATCACGTCGCGTCGCTCAGCGACCCACACCATGTACTTAAACTCGAGCTCTCTCGAGCTCTCCTCTTCTCCTTAGCTTAGAATCTTCGAATAGACAGTTCTACGATTCCATATCCTACACCTTGGACGCCCACGGGCAACATATCGTACGTGTCGTCACAAAAATACTAGGATCAGGTCCTACTAAAAGGGTACAATTTAGACCCTGCTTTACGGCTGTCGCCTATCTAACTTAACGAAACTAATGAATCTAATAATCAGAGGATTACTTGTATACTTAAGGAGGGTTATCCTAACGACCCCTTTTAGAAGCGAATATCTACTAAGATAAATCGTGTGAACTATACTCTATACTCTAAAGAGGTGTCTTTGTCGGAGTATATAATTCGCGATAATCAATTGTACTTCCGAGACCGCTTATACGTTCCTAATACTAATTTACGTATATAGTTACTTTAAAAGAGCTACAATTCTATAGAAAGTAGCTAGCTAGGACAGAATAAACTTTTCGAACTAATTTCTCGATATTATTAGTAGCCGAAGCTATATAGCGATATCGCTTAGTTTTGTAAGGCTTGCGAGAATTGCGCTCGTAATAAGTACTCTTAGCTTCGTTATTAGGGTACCCTAAAACCACTTCTACTTCTACTTTAGCGATGGACCGACTTATCTATAGATTTTATAGGTCCCCTTGCTAGAGTTAATAGATTTAACTAGATAATGGTAGTAACTAATAGGCTTTCTAAAGACTATTATATTATTCCTTACAAAACTACTATAACCGCTACCGACCTAGCTTACGTCTTCGTTCGAGAGATTTAGAAGCTCCACGGCCTTCCTAGCTCTATTGTTTCTAACCGAGGGACCTTATTTGTCGCTGACTTTTAGAAAGCTATCTGTAGTATACTACAAATTTAGATATAACTTTCGATAGCTTACTATCCTAAATCTAATAGGTAGACTGAAATCATAAATAAGTTAGTAGTAAAATATCTTCGCCTTTATTTAGACTTCGCCTAGAAGAAGTGGGTATAATATCTCCCCCTAGTAGAATTCGCTATACGGAATATTATAAATAGCTCTACTAGAATGTCCCCCTTTTTTGCGAACCACGGTTACTACCCTCGACTAAGCTTTGTACTACCAAAAGACTTAGACTCTATGTTACTAAAAGAACTAGCTAGTACTCGATTTATATAGAAAATATAGGAGATCCTCGATTTATTACAAACTAATCTCCTAGCCGCTCGAGATTCGATAGAGTCTTCCGCTAATAATTTAAGGGACCTAGCCCCTGCTTATTAAGTAGGTGATTTAGTACTATTAAGTACTAAAAATATCCTATCTACTCGTCCTATTCCTAAATTCGATGCTAAGTTTATAGGACCTTTCCGAGTCCTTTAGAAGGTTAACTCGTACACGTATAAGCTAGACTTACTAGTAGAACTCGAAGTAATCTATCTAGTCTTCTATACTAATTTGTTATAGCCAACTGTAGGTACTCTACTACCTAGGTAGTATAATCTACTAGCTATGCTAGTAGCGCTCGATAATAGTAGTTAGGAATTATAGGCAGTTAATAGAATTATCGATTCTCGGCGTTAAGATAGTTAATTTAAGTATTTAGTCTAGTAGAGAGGTTATAAGGAGAGCACGTGGGAGCCCCTTACGAATGTCTTTACAGGCTCTATATCTCGTACCCTGTTCTATTACTCTTTCCCTGATAAGTTATAACCTACGTCTAAGGAATTACAAGCTGCTCGCGCTACTTCTATGTAAAAGAGGATAAGGGGGGGCCTTATATAAAGGTTCGATTTCGAGTTTTATAGTAAATAGATTCGCTTAAGTGAATAGGGGTATTCGGTATTCCGTAGCTATTTAGTTAGTTCTACCGCGAGGAGTTCTCTCCTTCTTTCCTTACGAACAATCTAATTAATATTCTACCCTAATATAACTTTAGTATAACTAAATTACTTTTATTATATACTACTCTTTTTTTATTTAAGGTTCTCCTTAATCTAATCCTACTTATATAACTCTCTCCTTAGTTATTTATTATAATTAAGTTAATTTTAATAACTTTAATTCTCTTTAATAATAGAGGTAGTTATTCTTTTCTTATTATTACTATCTTTATCCTTTTTTATAAAAAGAGATATTAATCTTATATCCTTTTACTATAGCTTACTATAACTTTTATTCTCCTTATTCTTATTATTTATCTTAACCTTATTAAGAGTACCTTTAGATAACGAATCCTTTTTATTAAGAGTACTCTTAGATAGTAAACCCTTAGTATTATTACTAGTATCGTTATTTAATTAAGGAGTCTTATTACTTATTAAACTCCTACTAGGAGTAGATACTAGTCTCTCTTTATTAAGGTTAGGGGTTAAGATAAGAATAATAGTATTATTATCTAAGATTTTAATTAGTTTTATAATCTTCTTTATAGATAAAGATAAAGTAGGCCGAGTTATATAAGACTTACTAGCGCTATATATAGTATTAATAGTAATAGTATTATTATTATAAGAGAGGTAAAGTAGCTCTTAGGTCTTCTTCTTAGATAGCTTAGATATAGGTTAAGTAAATTAAGCTTTATTACTTACTTTATTCTAATTCTCTTACTTAATTATAGAACTATAAGTATATACTCTAGATAAAGATAAGTAATACTTAAGTAGCTTTAAATTATTACCGACTTTAGTATTAAATTAAATATAATATAAACTTTATAATATCTCTTACTAGTATTAGGAAAGTTAAAGTATTATATAAAAGAATATATATCTTTAGCCTTTATATAATTAGTAGTACTTAACTTTTTAACTAACTTCTTTTTAGTATTAACTTTTATAATAAAAAAGATATTATCTATTATTTTTAAAAAACCTAAAATATTTATTAGATAGTTATTTATTAAAAGATAAAAAGTTTCTAAAGTATCTTTAAATAAAGAGAGTACGAATTCCTTAGCTTATTTATTCTATAAAAGTAATAATAATTTATAAGAATTATCTAGATCTAATATATCTAGATCTTATAAGTACCTATTATTTAGAATAGAAACTCTTATAGTTTTACTATATTACCTTATTAACTTATATATTATATTATTAATATAGTTATCTATAGTAAAGTTTATTATACTTATTATATAGTTCTAAATATATATAGCTACTTATATATAAATCTATATTATAAAAAGTAAGTTTTCTAGCTCTAGCTTTCTTAATACTAGAGAAGTTACTAAAATATATATTAGTCTAAGGCTACTATAAATAAGAAAGATAGAGACTTATACTTCTTCTTTCTTTTATTATTAGAAGTCTATCTACTCTTATAAGCTTATATTACTATTATCTTCTTTTTCTTCCTAGGTAGTACTTTTATAAGTATAAATAGTACCTCTCTTACTTTTACCTTTACTTTAGTAATACCTAAGGCCTTCTCTTTTAAGGCTTTTAATTTATTAATCTTTTACTAGATATTATTTTAGTCTTTCTTTTTAGTAATATATTATATAGTAAGCTTCTACTTCTTTTTAGTAGCCTAGATTTACTCCTACTTTTATTTAAGTATCTAAGAACGTTTCGCCTTTCTACTATTAGAAGTTTAAGCTATAGTATATATAAAGTTATTTTTAACTTTTTAAAAATAATACTTAATTTTATTACTTATACTAGTAAAAGTATTTCTAGAAAACAAGGCCTCTAGAGTAGGTTTTACTATCTTTAGTAAATACTTAGTTATATAACTTTTAAGAGTTATTCTTAGAACCTAGCTACAAGTCGGCTAGTTGTATTCGCTAGACGTTAAATAGAAATAAATAAATAAAAATTTAAGAGTTATTACTAGGTTTACTAGTATATATTATAAGTATACTAGAAGTTCTAACTCTAGAGAATATAAAATATTAAGTACTAAATACTAAGTACTCTAATAATTAACTAGTTTTAACAAGTAGACGGCAAACTGACCGCTGTATTCGGCGGTTTTAGTCGTTATTTCCGAGCGTGTACTTGCCAAAATATCGCGCTGCCCTAACGCTGTCCTAGTAGTCAGCCAAGGCGGCTTAGCCTCGGTTAATTATAGATACGTTGGAACACCTAAAAAAAGATTATCGGTTTCCTATTTCCGATTCCAACTTCGAATACGTATTATCTTCTTGTAACTTAAGGTAGTAACTTTTGTATTAATCACCTATTTGCCCTTCCCATTTTTCTCTAATATCCTCTATTCTTCTCTATTCTACTCTTTCTAACCTTATTGATTAATAACCTCTTGTCCTTATATAATTCTTATATCCTAGGTATTATTGTCGCTACTGTGTTTGTTCTAGGTCTAATCGATATACGCCGTCGCTAACCGACCACAAATGCCTCCTCGGATAGTAGCGATACGTCGGGTATTAAGAGCTGCTTAGACACAGAGGATGAATATAAGGAAACCGACGTTACAACCGATCCGACTAATGTTGATTCCGACGTCGAAGAATACAACGACGCCGATCTGACGTGGAACGCCGGCGAGGACAATGTCTACCCGCCAGAATACTACATCGATTAAGAGAATAACTCTGCTAAATCCGAGGATGAACATAAGGACTATAGTAATAAAAGTCTTCTCCTCTTTGATATAATCGAGGCATAATTTAGTTAGTATGTACCCTAAGTTCTTTATCGACTGTCTCCTATAATTAAATCGTTGGACTAACATTTTAAAGGTATTGTAAATATATACGAAAGAATCCGACCTAGGTAATATAGGTAATCTCTCGCCGCACCCTTAAGGCCTTCTTCGATTAGATGTTAAACCAACGTCGGGGAAAGGGTGGGAGGAGGCTTGTAGGAATCAAGTCGGCGAATACCCTCGGGATATACTAGAAGGTCTTCCGTCTCGTATACGAAAGGACGATTAGTAAGAAGATTAAGGGCAAAATAAACCAGAACATATATCGTATAAGTAGTATTTCTTGTTCGCTAGCTATACTCCTTCTGAAGTTCCTTAGATCATAGGCTAATAAACATTTACCTCTTCTTATAGGTCCTAAGAAAGCTAGCAAAGAAACACGGATTGTCGACGGAGAAGCGTAAGAAGACGGCTATGTATATTAAGGATCTCGTAGGTGTCCTCTAGACGAACCTTATAATAATAAGGAAGAAGTATATACATAGGCGACACTATATATAGCTCGCCTTCTTCTACTACCTAGCTACCTTCTCTAGAAATCGACCTTTAGTAGTTCTAAATCTTTGTTATTGTTATATTGTTGTAACCCTGCTCCGGGACCCGAAGGGCGGGCTCCATCGGATCTTAATTAAGTTTACGTACGAGTTCACGAAGTAGTATCTCGGTATAAAAGATACGTAAGTTTTGCCTGTGCTCTTTTCACCTTCCTAAATCCCTTCTAGTTTTACTATACAACGTATTTACAAAGACGCTAGGAATACGTTCCTACTTCCTAAGATCATCTTCGATCTATCCCTTATCCTTAGTCTATATATTATATTACTTGGCCTTATTCTTGCCAATAAAGCGTTTTTGGCCCCGAATCTTACGTCTGTAGAAAAGATTAGTAGGTTAGATATTCGGCCTAGATATAAGCAGCTGCCTTTGTATTTAAAACCCGAAAAGGCTAATATTCCCATCTTTCGCAAGTCTATTAAGACGCTTTATAGGTGGGAAATCTCACTAGACTAACACTTACCATACTCTACGCTCTTGCCGTAGATGAAGAAGCTTAGTATACTTACGGGATTTCCGTAGATTACGCGCCCGTATAGTCTCCGATATAGCGCGGGCAATATATTTAACTAGAGTGGTTCGTCGCTTACCTCTTTTAAACAACAGCCCTATGTGCTAACTAAAGACGAATAGGTAATATAAGCGATACGCTCTAAAATATAATACTACAATACGCTAAGATTAACACCTTTATTAAGCACTACCTCCCAAGGCGGGTTACAGCTGATACTAGAGCTATCGTCTCTGGCTATAAACCCTAGCACGACCTTATACGGGCAGCCTATCGGATGACTAGATGGATTAATCCTGACCGACCGCAAGAGCTTATACTAGAGCAATCCCTTTCAGTTAATCAAGATCCCTATATCTACTGTCTTATTATATAGCGAGATAAGTGGAAATACTGTTTCTAGGGCAAGGTGACATAATAGCCTGGGTACTAAATTCTAAGCCGCGAGATATTAAACGTAAGACAGCGGCAAAGAGTTGTACTTCTAAAGTAGGTTTAGGAGCGGTAGGATCTAGAACACCCGGTTCATAAGATTAAGCTACAGCTCTCTAGGCTGAAGTTTAACTAGGAAGTATAGACTACCCTCGAACTTAATGAGGATATGCCTTTAATCTAGAAGCGGTTGGTTGAGACAATAATGACTCTGCCGGGAGTAATATTAGAGGAAGAGTTTCGACGGCGTAACGCTACTATCGATGCGGTCGCTGCCTACTACAATTTCCGGGAGGGAGGGGCTGTTGCGCGACCGCGTAGGAAGCGATCCTAAGAGACTAAATCATAGGAGGAACATATCGATGTAGAGAAACAAGTACTAAGTGCGGCTATGTTATCAGTGTTTATAGAGAAGAGACTAACCATCTGCTTCGTATGCTTAGGGGAAGAAAATTTGCTATTTGAGAAGCGCGTATATTTATTCGCTAGTCTAGGAGACCTGACCAAGTACTTTAAGCGGAAACATTTGTCTAATATAAGTGAAGGTAATAAGGTCAGGTGTAAAGTCTATTAAATGTCCTTATAGTACAAAATGTACCTCCAGAATTATATAGCGAGGATTTACGGAATAGTTTCTTAATCATCTAATATATTTAAAGAAGTCTAATAAAATATAGCCCTCCTACCTTATTAAATATTAAGTCCTTTTATAGAATAGATAAAGCGTCTATTTTTCTTTACCTCTATAGTTCAGTCTATATCTAAGCGTGAGAACCTCCTAATACCTATCTATCCCTCGCTAAAATAGAACTGAAGTGTCTTACTATAAAGGCCGTAGAAATAGTAATATAGGAGTACAGCTCTTTATTTATACAAATAAACCTTCTAGAAGTAAGAGCGACAAGAGAAAAAAACATATTCCTAGAGTAGATATAGATAAGAGCGATAACTAGTTAAATTAAGGCTTAAATACTTATAAACAGAGTCTAGTTAGCTAGACGACTTCTCGGGCAAATGTTTAATGATAAGGGGATCTAAAAGAACCGAGTTCGCT
>UNPT01000134.1:0-115381 GCA_900536445.1 Hymenoscyphus occultus
CGAATACTCAAACTGGCTAACTAAACTTGGCTGGGTGTTCGCTGGTTGGTATGCTATGATAAGAAGAAGACTATCGGGTTGTTCACTTGGAAGTGAACTCGTTACTTGTATCAAAGATGTCAAACAAATATGATAAGATTGATAACTAAGTTGAGCACGAAGCTCCTATCTAATGGCAGACGTGCCAGTCTTATATAGAACCTTCATACTCATGGCCGCCATGGTCGACAAGCTCGACCATGGCCGATTTGGTCGACATGGTCGACATGGTCGACACGTTCGGCCAGTCGCCCATCTGTCACGTGATAATAACCAAAAGAAATCCCTGGATCGCTTAGCTGTCCTAAGCGATCCCTATTTGTTATAAGAAACCTGGATGTGCCTGTCGAGGGTTGCGCCTCTAATTATGACAAGTATCACGTAAGCACGTGATTCGTGACACTATCCCCTTTTTAGCTTAGCTTAGTCCCCAAGCTTAAGTATGACCATGGAAATATTGTCGGAAGATGGCCAGCCCTTTCCCTTCACAATGAACACTACTCGTGCTTTAGAACATAAGCGTTAGATCGAACTTGCGAAGCGTATTAACAAGTCTGGCGAAGAAATGGCTCCATGTACACAATGCGAAAGGTCTGGTCGAAAATGCATAGCCTTAGCTACTGCCTCGGATACGAACAAGTGCTCCGAATATACTAGACAGAAGAAATCCTACGATGTCAAATCGCGAAATCGAATACCCTTACTTTCCGACTGGTCGTCGATCGATCGACAACGGAAAAGTCTAAAAGAGGAAGAAGAGCGAGCCTAGTAGTCCTAGCAGGAGGCAGCTGCCAAAATTCTTCGTTTACGGAAGTTATAGCGTTAGCTTAACGAAAGGGAGCAAGAGTTAATTCGTTCCGGTCTAAACTCCATGGCTGAGCTAGAGGAGAAGGAGAGAGGAGAGGAAGAAAAGAAGTAGAGGGAGGCAGCTGTTCCTTTAGCTCCTAGTGCTTCTGACCCTTTTCCTAACCCGGGTCTCGACCCGTCCTTTCTCGAGGCCCTCTTAGGTGACCCTGAGATGTAGGCCGCCCTAGGTTTCGGTGGTAGAACTCCTGAAGTTCCTCCGAGTACTAGATAATGTTCTTTCTAGGTTCCTATATGTTTTCCGAGTATAGGTAATCTAACCATTTAATTAAATACTTAATCTGTCCTCTAATAACCTTACAGTTAAGAATCTTCTCGACCTTATATTCGGCGTTTAGATTAACCGGTTGAATCTCTGTGTATAGGGCTAGTAGTACTCCCGGTGGTGCTGGTTCGAGTAAGGATATATGAAATACTAGATGGATGTTCATTGTCTTTGGTAGTACCAATTTATAATTTAATAGTCCTTTGACTTTTTTGATTTTGAATAGTCCGAGTTTCTTATGGTCTAGTTTATTGCTTGGTCTCTTTGTATCTATGTTTTTTCGCACAAGGTAGACTTTATCCCCCTCTTTTAACGTTAGCTCCTGACTACGTCGCTTATTATAGTAGTACGCGTTTCGTTCTGCTACGAACTACAATTTACTTGCTAGTTCCTTGTATAGCCCTTTGATTTTCGAGACCTAGATACGAGCAAGTTGATTGTCTATCGTCGTAGCCAATGGTTCTCGATACGCTTCTAATTCATACCCAAAGTTAGCGTAGAATAGCGTAACAAGTATTGTTTCCGTTGTTAAGCTATTATATACGAATTCTGCTAGTGGTAGTAGTTTAACCTAATCGTCCTATTAGTAATTCACATAGTAACGAAGGTATGTTTTAACCACCTGATTCATACGTTCGTTCCCTCCATTTGTCTGGGGGTAAAATGCTGTCGATAGCTTTCTTTTTACTCCTAAGCGCTCCGTGAGTACTGTCTAGAACAATAAGGTAAAGAGCTTGTCTCTGTCTAAGATAATCTCTTCTGGTAGTCCGTGTTTCGAGACTACTTCCCTAAGGAATGCAAATACTAGTTCCTCGGCTGTACTTGACTCCTTGTATGGTACTAGGATCATGTATTTCGTTAGCCTTTCTATGATAACTAGGATCGAGTCGTACTCGACGCCTGTCATCGGATCCTTAGATTTCGGTAATTTCACTATAAAATCCCAAGAGATCGACTTCCAAGGGGTTGGTGGTATCGGAGTAGTACCCATCTGTCCGTAAGGGGTATGGCGGGGAGCCTTGCTCCTAATACAGGTATTACACTCCGCTATCACTTCCTTAACCACGGCTGCTACCTTCTCAATGTGGTAGTTCCGTTTAATTCGTTGGAGAGTTCGGCGAACTCCTTGATGTCCATGGGCCGGTGCCGCATGGTATTCCGTAACGAATTCTTTTACATATGAGTCCGGGACCCAGATCTTGCCGTTCTTTGTATTTTCGATCTTGTCTCGTAACTACGCTACTCTGATTTTATTGTCCCAAGGGCTCTCCCTGGTTATAGTAGCGATTTCATGAATCGTTGGGGCAAGGTCTCCGTTCTTAAGAGTCTTTAAGATCGCAATCTTTTTGTACTCCTTGTCTCCTTTGTAGCCTAGTTTCCGGCTAAGCGCATCTACTTGTACGTTCGACGTTCCGCTAACATAACGAATCACAATGTCAAATCTAGCTAGGATTTGCGACCACCTAGCGAGTCTCCTATTACTAAGCTCCTTAGTTATCGTAAATATCTTCAGATTCTCATGGTTAGTAAGGACAGTTACCTAGTGCTTTGTACCCTAAAGGTAAATTTTCTAATGCTCTAAAGCCAGGACTATAGCGAGGAGTTCTTTCTCAAAGATACTATAGTTCTGCTAAGCTAAATCCAATGTTTTCGAGAAGTATGCGACAGGCATTAGCTTCCCGTTCTCATTGGGCTATAAGTGTACAGCTCCAATAGCAGTGTCCGAAGCATCTGTCTCAACAGTGCTTGGTTTGTCGACGTCGTGATTCCTAAGGATTGGCTCCTTAGCGAATCGTTTCTTAATTTCCTGGAATGCCTGTTCCGTCGTCTTGTCCCAGGAGAATGTCTTATCTTTCCTAGTCAAGTCCGTTAGGGGTTTAGATAGTCTAGTATAGTCCGCTATAAACTGTCGACAAAAGTTAGCGAATCCCTAGAATAATTAGACGTCCTTGACGTTCTCGGGTGATTTCTATTCTACGATTGCCTTAATTTTGTCCGGGTCAACTTCCATTTGACCAAGGCTAATTATATATCTAAGGAAGATAGTACGAGTTATTCCGAACTCGCACTTTGATAACTTAAGGCGGGAGTCCACGGTAGCGAGTCTCCGCAAGACTTCTCTAACGTGTCCCTGATAGTCTTCCTTCTGTTCTAAATATACTAGAATGTCGTCTAGGTAATAGATAACAGTCACTCCTAGAAGGTCTTCTAGAATACTGTTGTTTTGTCTCTAACAAGTAGCTAGTGCGTTTGTAAGTCCGAATAGCATTACATTGTACTCGTAGAGTCCTAATGGCAAGACGAATACTATCTTCTATTCATCTCCCGGCTTAATCCTAATCAAGCTAAAAGCATTTCGTTAGTCGAGCTTAGTAAATATCTTAGCTCGGCCTAACTTGTCCCGCAAGTATTGGCCGGTTAGTAACGGATAAGCGTCCTTAACCGTAGCGTTGTTAACTTCTCGGTAGTTAATACAAGCTCTACCTTTCGGATCGTCTTTCTTTTTAGCGATTAATATGTTCGAAGCGGTCGGTAACTCTGACTTCCGAATATGTCCTTTCTTAATTCCTTCCTTAACGTACTCCTCGAGTAGCTAAAGGTTCCTCCAATTGTAAGGTTAAAGCTTTTGCTTCCTGAGGTTATAACCCTCTTTTAATTTAATCTCGTGATCCCATGGGCGATATTCGGGAAGGGCACGTATGTCCTCCGGGTTCTCGAACAGATCCTTAAATTCTCTATACTATATAGGTAACTCTAAATCGGCTCCTTTGCCGACCTATGGAGGACCCTTTCCTAGGTATCCGGGCTCTTTAGAAGAAGTGGCGTAAACTTCGTTCTGGCCTTGTAGTTATTCGTACGAACCCTCGCAACTACAACGACTAAAGGTAATCTTTCTTACCTTCTAATCAATATCTAGATTATATTCTCTAATCTAAGGCATACCAAGAATCGCTTCCTTGCTTCCTATTTCAACGATATCGAACTATGTGTCTAAACAGTGTCCGTCAATAGTGGTTTTCGTTAGAATAGTACTCTAGTTAATTATTCCGTTCTAGTATCCTATTTCCGTCCTATCTACTACCGTCAACTAGTAGGGTACTGTCTTCCTGACAGGGACGTTTAGCTTCCTAGCTAAGTTCGGGGAAAGGAAGTTCCCTGTAGCTCCCGAGTCTATTATTACTCGGAGTTCCTTCCCTCGTATAACCGTAGTTACTACTAACTGTTAGTCTCTAGAAGTAGCGCAGATCTCCTTGTCCTAGCTAGCGTAGCGAACTAGGAATAGATGTCTATCTCGGCCTCTTGTTGGTAAGAACAAGACTCCTGTCTCGTCTACCCGTTCTACTATATATGTTCTATCCGCGTATAGGTCTAACTATGCCTTCGGGAGGTCTCCTACGAAGTTTGGCTTAGGTTAGCCAACGAACTCTAGTTCGCTTACCCATCTCCATTCGCTAGTCTGTAGAGTTATGTTATATACCCTCTAGGTGTCTCCGACCTGTGGCAGTGGTTCTAGATATACCTCTTCTTGAGGTTCGTTATCCAAGTCATTTTCGTTGTAACGCTTAGTGGCTTTAATAACCATTTGTCCTAACGGGATATTTTCGAAAGTTATCTAATAGTCGTTATAATCGGTCACCTTATAGGCGGTTAGGGTAACTAGCTCGCTACCATAAGTAGCGTGCGGGCTCCAGAAGTCTAACTTCAACCTGTCCATGTAGACCTATCTATTGCCTAATATAAAGGTCCTAATAAATGTCCAATTTTCTCCGACCTCGGGGTTCCGTTTAGACAGATCATATTCGTCCCCTAAGGTGCTATCTGATGATCCTAACGATTCTGACTCGTCGGACTCGTGCCGCTTATTCCCTTGTGACTGGAGGGGCAGAGAGTGTTTATCGTCAGATCTCGTAGCGTAGTACTTGTTAAGTTCTAAGTTGTTCTCGAGCTAGGTGTAGATCCCTATTTCCTCGAGTTTGTCGCTAGTTAACATTCGTTTCTTAAGCACAGCTATTTCCCTTCTAGCTATAGTATTGATTTGCTTCGTTCCTTTCCAGGGTTTCTTCGTATCCTTTGCGCGGCACTCGTTTACTCGATGGCCGGATTTGCTACAAGAGTAATATAAGTTCTACTCGCGTCTTCGGTTACGTTCTTCCTAGGAAAGACCTCCTTCCCGCGGGAAGGGTTTCTTTTCGGTAGCGTTTACTTCACGGCCTTTTCCGTAATAGGAACGATTCCACCGCTTGTGTCCCTTGGACTAGTTCTCCTGCTTTGGGGATAACTTCCTAAATTCCTAGAGACGGTTATCTAACTAGATAACGGTCTTAATCATAGTTGTAATATTTAAGAAGGTTATATTTTGTCTTGCTATCTCCTTACGGAGATATGTCTTAAGTCCCCTTTGGAATAATTCCATAAGTGCAGGGGCGTCCCACCCTGATTTGTTCCTATATCGCTGGAACTTGTTAGCGTAGTCGATAGCTAATCCGGTTTGTCGTAAACCTAGAAGGTTACGTACCGTAGTACGGACAGCGTCGAAGTCTCCGAAGACTCGTCGAATCGCCTGTTTGAATCCTCCCCAAGACCTGAACATGGCCTTGGTTACAGTCATGTTTCCTCTATTGTTATCGAAGTAATCCTCGAGGTAAGGCTAGGCCTATTCTAGCGCTGGTCCCCTAAGGTAGGAGATAGCGAAGATTAAGCGGAAGCTGTAGTCGTCCTCGAACTTTTCTTTGTTAAAGTTAAAGTAGATATCTATCTAAAGAAGGAACAAGTCAAGTTCCGTTCGCTTCCCGTTGTACGTGTCAGGTATCTTAACTTTGATATTTTCAAGTGCCTCGACCTTGTACGGGTTAGGTACATCTAGTATACTGTCGTTGTCGTCGTTGTCGTCGACGTCTCTTAATCGAGGAGTGTTAATGTTTGTCGTAGCAGTCCCTCCGCTGGTTTCGGGGAGGTTGACTCGGCTAGCCTGGGGGCTGGTGGCCGATCCTGCTGCTGGGGTAGTGGGAGCCATCGTGATAGTTTCGACTTAAAGCAGGTGCTCAAAGTATAACGAATACTTAAACTGGCTAACTAAACTTAGCTAGGTGTTCGCTGGTTAGTATACTATAATAAGAAGAAGACTATCGGGTTATTCACTTGGAAGTGAACTCGTTACTTGTATCAAAGATGTCAAACAAATATAATAAGATTAATAACTAAGTTAAGTACGAAGCTCCTATCTAATGGCAGACGTGCTAGTCTTATATAGAACCTTCATACTCATGGCCGCCATGGTCGACAAGCTCGACCATAGCCGATTTGGTCGACATGGTCGACATGGTCGACACGTTCGGCCAGTCGCCCATCTGTCACGTGATAATAACCAAAAGAAATCCCTAGATCGCTTAGCTGTCCTAAGCGATCCCTATTTGTTATAAGAAACCTAGATATGCCTGTCGAGGGTTGCGCCTCTAATTATGACAAGTATCACGTAAGCACGTGATTCGTGACACTCCCCTACTATTAAACGACTAGAGACTCGCTAGGGTTTTTACCCTAAGAATAATCCTCTAGGATCTAGTATTACTCAAGTTTAAAATATTACGGAGCTGGAGCTCCATCACGTGTTGTTGGTGCCTTGGAAGCCTGAGGCCGTCATACCCCTCTTTATCTGTCGTTCGAACCTTTGGTCTTGGTTCTTCACTTTGAATTCTAAGTAGTAGGTTAGAAGAAATATCGAGTCTGTTACATAAAATACTACTGTGACGACACGTACGATATGTTGCCCGTGGGCGTCCAAGGTATAGGTTATGGAATCGTAGAACCGTCTTATTCGAAGATTCTAAGCTGAGGAGAAGAGGAGAGCTCGAGAGAGCTCGAGTCTACATACATGGTGTGGGTCGCTAAGCGGCGCCACGTGATACAAGTGGCACGTGATGGTCAGAACCGTTACAATTTCCTAGGATTAAATCTACTCTATTACTTCTACTTTAAAGAAGCCTTATTAAGTACTACTAGGATAGTATAATTATTTAAATTTTAAAGTAGCGTTAAAGCTTATATTCGTAGCTTTTCTATATACTAGAGAGATTACTTATTCCGAGTTAGAATAGTAGAATAAACTAGTATTTAAAAAGTCTAAGTTATAAAAATAAGACGTAGTATTTAGTTCTTAGAATAAATATATTACTATTTTCTTATAAATAAGTAAAAGTAATATAGAGTACTCTAGCGTCGAAATAATAGTAAAATAAACCCTAGATAATATATACCTTATTATAGTACTTTTATAACTTTTTAACCTAGATTTATAACTCTTATATTTATAAACGTGTAGAGTAAACCACTGCTTGCTATAATGAATACTAAGTTAAACCGAACACTGCTATAAAGAGCGACAACTAAGTAAGGAGAGAAGAGAGTTCTAGAGGAACAAGAGCCTATATACAGGATTCCTCGTAGCACGCACGTGACGCACGTGACGTGCTACACGTGATCTGACCCTAGTTCCTCCAACTGTGACAGACGTGCTTCTGGACAGTCGGAACAAACAACACTCTATTCTTAGGACAATGGATAAGGAGAGAAGGAGAGCTCGAGAAAGCTGGGAACTAAATACAGGTCGTGCGCGCTAGTACTAGCGCGCCTCGCCGAGCGAGCATGTGACATCTAACCCTCGTAACCATAACCGTCACACTAACTCTGTAATAATATTCTCTATATCTAAGATTCTATACTAGTTACTTAGATATATAAGAGCGTTAGTTATTTTAATCTTAAAATAATTTTTAATCTAGATAGGGACAGTTACGTAGTTATTAGTTATAGGTATAATATATAGGTCTAGAGCTTAGTACCTATAGGGTAAATTATAGTAGGATTTTAAGGTAGTAAGATATAGCTAATTAGAATACTTTATATTATTAAAAAGGGTTACTAGTAGTATCTCTCCTTTCCTTAGACGCTCTAACCTTAACCTTACTCTTTATAGTACTCTATTAAGAGCTCGACAAAATAGTTATATAAAACTACTAAAACTATATAGTTTTAATCGACAAAACTATACTAACTAGTAGTTTAGATTTCGCTTTTAAAACTATACTAATTTCTATAAAAACTAAACTAACTAAACTAACCAGCGGAACTAAGTAAACTATTACCTATACTATATTATACTCTAATAATACTATATTAGGAACAGATATACCGGTAAGGTTAGCTTATTACTAACAATTCTATTCTAACGCTACTACTCTAGATAATATATTTCCCTAAGGGGATTTGCATTATTTATTTACTTGAATTATACATATCTATAAAATCATCGAGACCTGAAGGTATCCTGGCTGCTATAGATTGTCTTTTAGATTATCTGAATATTGACTAGTATTAAAACATTCCCTTACTTATATTAAAGTGGCTTACAATTAATCTAACAACCAGTCCAGGAGCTTCAAGACGCGAAATGAATTATTCGCTAACAACCTTCTGTTCCAGCAAGCTTTGCTCGTTTGTAGTAATGGGCAACGAACCGTTCATATATTTTTTCAAGTTCAGCGTTCGTTTTATATATTTTTTCAAGTTCAGCGTTCGTTTTATATATTTTTCAAAAAGTTTGTTTTATATAATATAATTTGATAGATTCATGAACGTATTCGTTAATGTTCATATAATTTTTATGGAATCGGAACTACAAGAACCCGGGCCCACAAATATAGGTATAGTAGTAGGTACACTACCTACACCTGTATAGTTGTCATGTCACGTTTCACCTTTTTCAAACCCCTAAGTTCCCCCCCCCCCATTTATTTTTCGCTTATATAGACAGCGTAGGTACACGGAAAGCGAAATTTAAGGAGGTATTAAAAAACTCTTAAGCTAAGTACGTCTTAGGACTATATATTCCTATCTATAGTCACGTGTCTATATATACGAACGTTCATGAATTTCTATTTATTTTTAGCGTTCAGTTCATATAATTCACGAACTTTATTAGTACTAAAAGTTCAGTTCATATAATTATACGTTCATGAATACCGCGTGTTCAGTGTTTTTTGCCCATCCCTACTCGTTTGGATATGCATACGGTACATTAATGGACTGGCCATTAGGTCTGGTACCAGGACTCGCTCTGAAGAAATCTCGAACAAATTCCGCAAGTTTCACATCACTTCCCTTGGCTCCCACGAGTCCCATCGTAGCTGGCAAGTACTCCTGCTTCTCAGAGAGGCGAGAAAAGTATGCTGTTTCCCCGGCTACTATTTTGGTATTCAGTTATGAAGTTTGGTTCGGATTATAGAGGATTCTTACCAGGCACGATAATCCCCGGCGTACCTACATAAGACGAGATATCCCTCTGGGAACTCGGTGTTAGACATTTCCTGACACAGTATAGAAATTCCTAACACCGTCCTAATTAGGTATTAAAAAGTAGGTAGGGATTTAAGGATAGAGGGGTACTCTAGAGACTATTATACTTCTAGGAGAGTTTAAGCGTAACCCGAGCGTTCCGCGAGCTATCTATCTATATTATAGAGCCTTTCTCCCTCCTTTTACCTCTATAAACCACCTGTAAGTACTTAGTCGTTTTCATCTGTCCCTCTCCCTACCTATAAGTACTTTTCTACTTTGCCCTCCTATAAGTCTCTACTTCTATTATACCCCTATAACCCCCCCCCCCCCCTCTCTCTCTCCCTTCCTTGCCTGTAAATAAGTAAACGCGTGAACTTGTAGATAGAGAACTGCGTCTTTAGTAGAATATTTAAGGTTTAACGGCCCACCGTTAGTATTAGGAAAAGTGCGCGTTAGGGAAGGTTTTGTACTCCGGGACGGCCCGCGCGGGTGTCTGGTATTTCCTGACGCAGTTACCAGAGGGTATTATAGAAGAAGAATCCAGCGCCCGTAAACTTCTGCGCTACTGCGCGGAGCCACGATACGTGTCTCGATAGTCAGGTTCACCTTTACTCCATGGCAGCACAAGGACTTTGTCTGTGCAGCCGTCCGTCGAGGCAGGTGTTATGTTCTCTTCATACCAAGAGCGAAATGTCTCCAGTAACTTTAATCCTTTTTCTTGGTTTTCTTTGGTGGTATTTGGAAGATAGTCTCTGGGTTCTCATCTAGTAAGTAAGTGTTTTGATGCAAATGGATTAATTATACGCACCTCTTGAACTGCAGCTGGGGATTCAAGACAGCAGCTCGTCCAAAAGTTGATTTGTAATCACGAAGGAAGTCTTTGAGAAACCCGTCTCACCGGTCAATATTGGCGACCCATTCAAAAACGGGACTAAAGTACTCCTGGAGAGAAAGTTCTGTGTTTGTTGGCTTGCTGCGTAACCAAATACCTTCAAGACTGATTGGAGTTCTCTTCACACCAAGGAATACTTCAAGTCTTGAAAAGAAACCCCCCACGAATACTTCTTGAGAGTCATGGTGCTTCACGGGAAAATACTCTATTGTCCATAGGATCTCAGTGGGTTTCTACAATGTCTTCTTAATATTATGTTTCCGTTTTATTATATGAGTATGCCTTTGTACACCCCAAATTCGAATTCGGACCATAAAGCGCTTTTGAAAAGGTAGCAAACGACTCTGCATCTCTCGCAAAACCACCAATAGTGTCGGATTTACTGTGGAATGAAGACCTCAATAATATTCTGTGCTGTATGCCTTGGGGTACTTCCTCTGAGTACGAAATAATACCCTCCAAACCTGCAGCACCAGTCGATGGCCGCATCCCAAATACACCCTGCGCCGTACCCGGGGCACGAATGCTCCCAAGGGCTAATACACCATTAGCCAAAATAGTAGCAATTTTCCAACCTACTAACTATCAGTGCCTAGGGCAAAGTCAAGCCACTCGTATGTTGCAACAGCTGCAGCACTCCCCGCATTACTTCCACTAGGTCCTTGCTATCCATCTGCCCTAGGATTAAAAGGCGCGTGGTAATCCACCCAATCCCCAGTAGGCCATTCTGGATCTGCAAATTGCCTAGTTTTAAGCTTACCGAGCACAATTAATCCCAGTTCTAGTAGCTTTTGTAGTGTAGCTGCGTTTTTGTCACGCACCCTATATAGCTGTGTATAAGCGCGCGAAGACGCACCCGTGCGAAGTCCTTTCAGATCAATAATATCTTTGTCACTAAGTCGTAAACCAGTATTCGGTTCTTCCGTCGTTTTGGAAAAGTGGAGACGTGAGGGTACGGCTACTGTCAATGTAGAAGGGTAGGTCTCACCGTATGCAGCAGCATTAAGTGATTTGTACCTAGGGCCTTTTAGTTACTTCCAATCTCGTAGAAAGACTACTGACTGGAAGGGTTCACTTAACTGGCTCTGGACTATAGACACTATAAAAGACCCGGACGTATCGGGTACAGACGATATGGTGCATACATCTGTCCGTGATCAAGAAAATATGGCCCTTCTTGGTAGTTCATTGTCAGATTTTGAGGCTTTGAATGATATACATCACGATTACCAAGTTGCTGAAGTACAGTACTAGTCTCTGACGGTATAGACAATCCTTTACTGGAAGACTGCACGACTATCGCCTTGAGGAATCTATCAGACCACACCTCATCGTAGTGTTTGAATCGAGTCGAAGTCTTATAAAGAAAGGCGCGCGAAAATTCGTTATTGTCAAGGTTGAATCTCGCCATCTCCTACTTACAGTACCATCCCGGCCAGTAAACCTAAATAACAACCCAAGTATCTACCCAAACAAATTAGCCTATATCCCCTTCCCTTTCCCCTCCCTTCACCCTCCTCTCCCCACCTTCCTTCCTCCCCCACTCCCCCCTCACCCCCCTAAAACAAAAAAACAAATAAACAAAAACTAACTCACAAAAAACCCCCCACGCCCTCCACCCCCCAAGACTCCTACAAACCCCCTGCGACGCCCAATTCCCCTCCGCAACATCCGCGTGGAAACCCCCATCGTCTCCAAAGATCTCCGGATACCAGTTCTTCGCATCGTGGAAAAGTTTGATGGCGATGGCTTTGGCGAGGCCTTGGGAGCGGTGTTGTTCCTGTTTTTTTTTGGGAGGGGGGGTTAGTTGGATGTTTTGGGGTATGGGGAGTTAGGATTAAGGGGGATGAGGGGGTATAAGGGAAAGCGGAAGGGAAAATTACTTCGACATGTAGAGTTTTGAGGGAGCCGTCTAGGCCTGGTGGTGTTTTAGTTAGTAGTTGGTTGGAAGGAAGTAGAGTGTCGTGGAGTGAACTTACCAAGGAAAGCCCAGGCGATCATCTCGCCCTCTTTCGTTTCAATTGAGACACTCCTCATCGCTCTCATAGACTCCCTAAATCAAGCTCGTATATCAGTAAACCGTACACTATCTCTTCTCACCTCACCCTTCCCATCTCAACATCCCACCCCCCCTTCCCTCACAAGCCCACAAGCACACAACAAACAAACAAACAACAAAACCAACCTCACATACCTCGTATACCCAATTCCCGTCCTCCCAAGCACCCTCCCCAACCCCTCCTCCCTCACACACCCCCACTTTAACCCCCCCTCAAGCTCCTTCCCAACCATCTTCTTCCCAGTCTCAAAAACAAACTTCCAATGCCCCGGACTCGCCCTCCTCACCCTCCCCCTCTTCTCCAAAACCCCCAGTAAGTTAGCATGTAAACTCCCCATTAACACAATCCCCTCATTCGCTCTTTGTTCCGCGGCCTCATCACTGACGTACTCTTTTTCAATCTCTTTCACTCTCTCCAGTAGGGCTCGGAGTTGAGTTACAAGAAGTTCTTCCTGTGGCGCACTTATTTGATCCTTCAAAGAAACAGGTGACTCCTCACTCCGTTCTCGAATCGCGTCTGCGTCTGCGCCCCCTTTCATCCCCCACGTACGTTCCAAGGAGGAGTAAACCCACATCTCAGTATTCGGCCCCTTTTCAAAATCCAGGAAAGCTACCATCCACTCGTTTCCATTCCCATCCCCTCCTTTCTCCCCAGTCCCAACCTCGTTAACATCACCAACACCCAAAACCCTCCCCCAAGTTCCCTTCCCTTCCTTCACACCCATAAACTGCAACCGTCTCAACACAGGCAAAGACCAGGGCAAGTGGCTCTTCAACGCCCCCAGGATACCCTCGGGGGGAGCTGTGTGTACTTCTACTTCTACCTTCACCTCTACCACCGCCTCTAACTCCGGCTTTATAATTACGTTAACTCCATTATCGGGCTCCATTTCTTGTGTAGTGAGTTGTGAGTTGTGAGTTGTGAGTAAGAAGTACCTAGGAAGTATTATGTACAGTACTTGGTAGAGTGGGACGAAACACAAAGAGTAAAGGTACTGATTCGTAGCAGGGAGATACTAATAAGAGGGAAGTATGAAGAATTGAGACGTCAAGGAGTTGAGGGCCTGGGTGAGTGATTGACTCATTGATATCCGTTCGTACGGGGTAATACGTGGAAGTGGAGGTTGTAGTGAGACGATTGATGGAGAGTGGGGGATTGAGGGTGAGAGTAATCCAGGGGTGTAGGTGAATACCGTCCTACCACGAATATGAGAAAGTGAGGAAAGTGAGAGTGACTCTTACTCGCTTAAATCCGTGAGGTCACCTTCCTTATGGGTATCCAGGCAACAACCCACGTGCGATGTACCTACATCCCGAGATCAACCCGAGGAATACCTCCTGAAATACTACCCTGAGAAAGCTCGGTAAACGAATTCAAAGTCCCTCTTTCATTTACAGACATTCCTTAGGGAGTCTACGAACCCCCCCAAAAAGCCAAGTCGAGACAAATCAATAGACACGCACAAGTTAATTTTAATTTGTTTTATTTGGATTTTTCTTTCTATCGCCCTTTAGGTTGATCCCGAACCAACAACTTCATCTTGCCCTGACCAATCGTATGACCCTGAGTAAGGATATCAACATCATCACTGTTCTCGATCTCCACAGTTGGAATACCTTCTCTGGCCAAAGACTTATCCCATGAACGAGCATCGATTCCAAGGATACCGCCAACATTGTTTCGGTCACCTGGGACGGAGAATTCCCGGAATGCATATCTCCACTCGTTGAGGAAGTTTCGAATAGCTTTCCCGACCTTGTCTTTACCATTCTTGCTGTGGTGACCGGTGCCAGTGATTGCGTAGACGGGACGAGTTTCTTTTTGGTTCTCAAGAAGAACACGCTCAAGATATTCAACTGCCTCTTCTGGATGTAGACCATGAAGATCCACATAGAGTTCGGCGTTCAAAGAACTGTTCTTATTGCGTTCTTCGTAGAGCTCTCTTGCGGCTTCTCGGTGGGCTTTTCTCATCAGATCGTTTTCGCTTTGACCTCGAAGACTGAGAGCTTTGGCAGCACGGGCATCATTACGATTCCAAGCTTGGGCAGCACTAAAGAACATTAGTATTGAGTCGGGACCTTTCAAAATTATAATACTTTACCTTTGTAGGAACTTATTTCTCAAGCCTCCATGCTTGATCGCATCTTGTCTGGCCTTGAGATAGGCCTTGTTGGCTCTTTCACCAGTTTCCAACCAAGGAACATGTTGAGGGCTTGGGATAGCTTGAGCAGCTACACTATTCTCACCATTGCGGATACTGGTAGTACTACCATTTCGTCCCATTTTCTTTATATCCTGTCGCATGAGACCAGGACCGGGAGATGGAGACATCTTGACCACTTCGGCCAAAGAACTGGGATGAGAGTTTTCCTTGTGGCCATGACCGTGCCCACCACGCTTTCCATGATGCTTCTTACCACCTTTGGTAGCAGCAACCGCACTCAAGGAAGGAAAAGCTTCGGTGTCATCGAGTGCGGGAGCGGCTGGCTCTCGAGTTTGATGCCGGCTACTAGGTCGTGATCGCTGACTCGAACCATCACTGGTGTAACCTTGCATTCCCTTAAACCCTGGTGGAGTAAAGCTTGCTCCTTGATAGTTGCTGAAAGCGTTGGCAGAGCTATAAGAATTTGGCCACTGGTCTTGCGCACCCTGAAGGGACGGAAATGCATTATAGTCTGTGAATTGGAAACCGGGGGCAGAATTTTGGAGTGGAGGAGTACTACTTTCGTCCAAAGCAAGACGATTCATAAAGTGCGAGGGATCATGAGAAAAGATACAAGTATCACCGGCTAAACAATTCCCCATGACCCAGTATCTAGATTGATGAGTATTTGGTCCAAGTATGAGAAAATTAAGAAATAACTTACTTGCATATATGGTTGCTAAGATCATGGCTGAATCTGCAGTCTGCTCTTAAGCATTGACCGGTAGACAGCCAAAATCTGCAAACTACACCACTGCGTTGCTGGCCGGCAGGAGTTAGAGGACGGGGGATATTGGCAGCCATGGATTTTCCAATTAAGATGGCGGATTTGCCTTCGATATCTTGAGCAGGGACGGTAGAAGCTTCTGTAGGTTGACCTTCAATAAAGGCATTGATAGTTGCACTTAAATCATAACCATGAACCGCGAGAGCGGCCTCAATCTCTTCATCTGATTTACCAGGACCAAGGATCGATCTAAGCATATCATAAGGACTCATATCAGATTGTTGGGGCGAGATGTACTCGGCAGCAGCCGCGTTCAGAGTGGTTCCGCCACCAAGTGAAGAAGGGGTACTATTTCCACCATCATCACCCACAAGCCAATCGACATTGTCGCTGCCAAAATCCCCGTAGGTTTCACGTGTAGGACTAGTATCGGTTGGAAATTCGTAGGCATTCAGATTAGGGCTGTGGGGAATTGCCGGGCTTGAGAAAGCTAGTCGAGGAGAAGGACGAGGCGAGGTGAAAGGGGATGCGGTGATGGATTTTGTTCTATTAAACGATTGTGGCATAAATCCCGGAGGAGCTAGAGGACTCACTCCCAGGCGAGGGGAAGAGGAAACAGGAGTTGAGCCTCGAGGAATCTGCCAGGGAGAAGGTGATGGACGGCGCAGGACGGCATGTCGCAAGGGCGGAGGAGAAGATGGATGTACCGTTGCTTCACGGTGTCTCCATAAAACATCTAGTACGGCATTTTCCAAAGCGGTGCCCTCGAATGTTGTCTCCTTTCTGAGCAGTTCCTCCAACTTGTCTGTTCTCTCCTCGTCGTCGAGGGCGGCGTCCTGCAGGAGCGGCAGGCAGAGCTCATAAGTAGCGTCCGACACCATTGTGGGAGAGTTGAGGTTTGGTGTTAAAAAGGCGGCGGACTTCTGATTCGCTGATACGATGAAATACTGGGAAAGGTGAAGGAGGACAGGCGGAATCCGCAGTTCCTTTTATAGAAGGCCGGGGCCAGTTGAGGGTGGGTGTGGGGTGAATGTGGTGGTTGGCGTGAAGCTCGTCAACGTGGATTCGGGGGTGAGGAAAAGGAAGGGGTACTGGTAGCTGATGCTGAAATGCAATAAGCAAATGGCGTAAAACGGCAACGGGCCTGCGGTGAAGGGGAAGGGCGAGGGGCCAATAATGAGGTTGTAGCTGTAATACGAAGACGACCAGGGAGAAAAGGCCCCAGGCACTTTACACTGTCGAAGCAAAATCCAAGTCCAGGTCCAAGTCCAGCATGATGAGTGCAGATGCAAATGCGAGAGAGGAGTGGAAAAGGAGACGTCGAGCAAGTGAAGGCACAAGTCCCGTACCAGTCATGAAAGGCGCCGGTGCAGGGTGGAGATCCGAGACGGACGTGTATACCCCGGGGTCGGGGAATTCAGCTAGAGCTAGAGCTAGGAGCTAAGGGCTAGAGACTAGAGCGTAGGTAGAAGCGTAGAGCCTATGTAGAGCCTACGAGTACCACGAGAACCTAGACGGCCGCACTCGCACTCGGCAGCTTTAGGTTACTGGTCCCGGCGTGGTCGTCGTTTGGTTTCCCGATCTGCTTGGGTCGACGAGGATGAGCTACCGGTCGGTCCTCACTACCTAGTACAGTAGGCTCACTTCTATGGCACTCTGCTACCTATAGGTACTTGGTAGACAAATGTGGGGAGATATTTCATCGGCCGCCAATCAGAGTGCCGGACATAGCCAAGCAGCAAAGAGCAGTTGCATGTTACGAAGTACCTAGGTACCTACCTAGGTACGTACCTAGGTAGGTCGGTATCTTTCTACTTATACTCCGTAGGGAGTGAGAGGAGGATGAAACGCTATACGATACAAGTACTCGCAATAAACACAGACCACGATTTTGGTATCAATGGCCTCATTCTCACAATTCCACTGAATGACTCGGGGCGGCCGACGAGTTCACGTTCATCAAGGTCACGCAGCTCGATTATCTCACCCACGACGATACCCAGGAAGTTGGTGCTCGAGGGTATTCGTATCTAAATATAAGTAGATCGGTACCTCCTTTGGGTTCCTGCGTAGCATTAATAATGGTTGCATCGGCCGCAGCTGGACAAGGAAAGCCTCAGGTTCAGGTCGTCAGGTACGTAATCCATCCAGACATGTGCTCGACATATGATATGCTACTGCACCTCTGCATATCCTGTCCCTGTCTATTTTGAGCTGCAGATATGGGATATGGCTGAGGCTGAGTTCGCATCTAGTACGAGTAATAGTCACTAGGTACCAAAGTAGAACTCAAAGCCCTACCACTACCAGTAGGTAACAATTCGAAGCATGCAAAATTCTTGTCTACTTGTACTACTATAGTACTGGCTATTCAGATGGAAGGTGTAGTAGAGATAGAATGACGCATTGAATCCCGAGATATGCCAGTGAATACTGTAGATATCCAAAACTGAACGGAGGAGTCTCCTGACACTCGGCCCTCATCGGAGGGTCGGCGAGAATATCGCCTCCCCACGTCACTTCTCGACGTACGGAGGCACTCGAGATATATCCGATCAGTTGGATAACTCCATGAATCCAATAATTGCTTTTGCAAACACTACATTCTGCAACAAAACAGTTGCCATCAATTACTACGTATGTTGGTCTGAAAAGTGCCTGGCTACGTACACAAGATATCAGTCTTGCTGCCCAAACTCCACTGTGCCACTCCTGTCATCACCTCGAGTTTCAAATGTCCATCACTCAGCACGTCCATCGACATCAAACTGCACACATCGCAACATATCCACATTCACCACAACCACATCCCTTCCCACATCAACAAAAGAGCTTTGCCATGCCATGAGGTAACCTCGAATCTCCGAGAATTAACCACCAATCGCGCCCGGAAAGTCTACCAGACTATTCCTCACCCATCCGAATAGCCTCGCTCTCCTCCCAAAAGATGTCAGTAGATTACAGTTCCACGGCAAAGGCCCTCGCCTTACCCATATCGCCCTCTTCCTCTCCCTCGCCAGAACGAGACGCCATAAGACCTCCCTGGTCCCGCCGAATATCAACCAACGCCCGCCGATCAACCAACTCTCCGTACAGCCAACAGAACCGCGTAGGTTCTCTCCAAGAACAAATCATCCACAACGGCACCAAGATCCTCAAACGAGTCTGGAAGTCCTTCAAAGAACTATCACCCATCCAGCAAGTCCTCGCAGTAATCCTGCTGGTCGTCATAAACGTCCTCACCATCCTATTCATAATCTACAATGAAGCCATCTTCCACGCCTTCGCACCCTACGCAAAGAAATGGAAAGATCTCCCGGGGGGCTGGCTAATCCTCTGGTTCATAACCTTCTTCTGCGCCTTTCCTCCCCTCATAGGATACAGCACTTCTCTGACGGTCTCCGGCTTCGTCTACGGCTTTCCAAACGGCTGGTTCATAGTAGCAACCGCCTCGGTAGCCGGGTCACTATGCTCCTTCGTCGCCTCGCGGACCATCTTCTCCTCCTACGTGCAGAGATTAGTAGGACAAGACAAGCGTTTCGAAGCGCTCGCCCTGACCTTAAAACACGACGGCATCAAGATCCTCTGTATGATCCGTCTCTGTCCCTTACCATATAGTCTCAGCAACGCGGCCATGTCGACCTTCCCAACCGTCCACCCACTATCCTTCGCGCTCGCCACCGCGCTCACAAGTCCCAAACTGCTCATACACGTCTTCATCGGCTCCCGTCTCCAAGTCATCGCCGAAACGGGCGAGAAAATGAGCCCCGGCACCAAAGCCATAAACTACGCATCCATGATCATAGGCGGAATGCTGGGCGCGGCCGTAGGATACATAATCTACAACCGCACCATCCAACGCGCGAAAGAACTAGAAATCGAAGAATTAGAAGCAGGGAGGAGAGAAGGTTCTGTGCCCGCGACGACGGGGAGGATATACAGCGATGGGGAAGGCGATGAGCTGGATGCCGCAGCTCTGATGAATGATGACGATATCTCATTATGGGATTCGGCGGAGGGCTTTGGAAGTAGCGCCCGACGAGATCCTAATGCGCCGGGGTACCAGGATGAATTCACGGATGACGATGATGTGTTCGCCAGCGGGGACCTCGATGTCCCCGCATCCAAGAAGACATCCGGAGATATCTGATTACGAGCGCGGACGATTTCATTTCTTATATCAATCTTTAGAGTTGGGTTTCTGCTTCTTGGTCTTGGTTTTGGTTTGGTTTGGTTTACTCACGGTTCTTTCCTTCTTCATCTCTTTTTGGAAGGTACAGGCATTGGGATATATGGTCTGGTCGGGTCTGGTCTGGTCCGACTTTTTCGGCTTGGTTTGGTTTTGGTTCAGCTGCGGTACTGTTGGATCTGGCGTTTCTCGGAGCCAAAAAGGGAAAGGGGAAAGGGAAAGGGGGGTTCGGTCCTTCTGGGGCGAAATAAGGAATTCCCAAATTCAAGACTCAAGGCTGGGTTATAGAATGGCAGAATGGCAGAAGGGTAGAGGCAAGAGATGAGAAGACGTGACGTGATGAGTATACATGTTTAGAACTACGTACGAGCACTTGGCAGGAAATGGAAATGGAAAAAGTGGAATATGAATAAATATATGAACCTAGCCCTTCACACTTTTTGCTTTTCTTTTCTGTGCTACGTGAATCCAGGTTTCCTGGGATACTTCTCGAAAAAATGACCTCGAGAAAGGGATCTTGAGATATTGGAATTTGAATGTAACTAGGTAGGTGGAAGAATGTATTTGGTCCAGTAATGAACGATGAGTCTAGAAGGATCACATCACAATAGCCAAGGCAATAGACCCCCATATTTCATATCTGAGAACTTCGAATTCTCTTATTTTTCCACTATCCACTACTCATATATCGTGACAAGCCATGAACTCCGGCTCTCTCGACCAGAAAGGCATATAATAAAATGAAGAAAAACGCTATCAGAACGCTCCTTTAACTCCCCCATCCGGTTCAACCAGGACCGGAACCTAACCTAACCCAATCCAAAAACCCAAATGCTATCGCTAAGCTATTTCAAAAAAGCAATCTCCTCACCTCTGCTATCGTTACATATGCTTGTACTGTTGCATAAACGCCAACGCCTGCTCCATCGGATAACCAATGAAGACGGGACCTGTAAAAATCATTTGTGGCACGCCAGCATTGTTGCCATTTTGGGCCATGGCAGGAGGCTGAATAAATGCCGGTTGAGCATGAGTGGCATATTGTGGAGAGTTCATGCGTGGGGGAGGAGTTCTCATACTCGGTGAAGACGTTTCCATATGAGACTGTCCCTGTTTACTTTGCTGTCCTTGGGGAAATGGGCATTTTCCAACAGGCTGCTCTTCAGGCTGGCTGAAATGAGAAACATCGGACTCCACCTTAACTCTCACCTCCTTCTGCCCGTGACCAAATGGACACTTGCCTGTAGGTTTGGGTATATGCTCAGCCGATACAGGAGCCGCAGGTGGAGATGCAGGTCTCTGTTCTTCAGAAGGAGGATCGAACATTGGTACTGAAATTCCCCAAGGTCGACTGGGTGATTCGCCAACCCGTACTGGTTTCATGGTCCTGTCATAACGGCTTGCCCTATCATCCTCGTCATCTTGTCTTTGCTCTTCATCATCTTCGTCTTGGCCTATACCATCAGCACTGACAGTAGTCGCCCAGTTCTCCACTCGTTCATTGTATGTTCTTTCAAGCTCTTCTTCCTCGTTTTCGGCGTCGGTAGGCAGCATACGCTTATGCGTTTGGCCCAGGCCCTGTATCATGCTAACCAGATTGCCATATTTGGCATCCAGCTGACGAATGTCATGTTCGTTCCTCTGGTAACGCTTGACACAAACTTCATGACTCCGAGGAATCTCGTGCTTATGTGTTTCAAAATATCGGGCGACCTCTTCTGGAGAGTGCTGATCTAAATAACGAATGGGACATTTCGCTGCAGAGCCGGTCGCTGACGGTGGAGGTGATGCCCTTGTTTCAGCATACATAGCGGCACAAATCGGATCAGCGGATTGATGTGGTGTAGTGTCTTTTCCCTCAACCGCGGTAGGGCTAAGTAGAGTTTGAGATCCCATTGTGCTACCAACTTTGGGGCTTGCTGGGCGAGTGAAAGGACACGATAAGGAGCCCTTTTTGCCAGGGACCGTAAAGTCTTGCTCGAGTACTGTTGACAACGAGGTCCGGCGAGCGGACAATCTCATGTTACTTCTACTACTCGCCGCGGATATACTTGTAGATCCGGTAGACTTCCCGTTCAAGGCCGCAAGCCGCTGTGCGGCTTTTCTTCCGTCGCGTATAGCTTCTGCTGTCTGCTGCTTGGAGGATGGTTTGGTTCGGAGGGGTAGTGGAACAAACCCTGCTCGATCCGGACTCGTCACTTGGAATTTGTGTGGAAGTTGAAGCTTCGCCAAAGTGTCTGCGATGCCCGGATCTGATGGCGCGTATTTGTCCGCTAGGACCTGGTACTGTGAAAAGCTTGTTAGTCTCTAAGACGCGACAAGCCGAATGCGGAGGAGTGAAAATGTGCCACCAGAGGAAAAAGTTCAGGATACATGTAATTGTTATCGGTCGTCGCTGCTATGCAGCTCTCGATCTAGAGCTAAAGTTTCTCATCATGAAAGTTGTGGTAGGAAGGAGGAAGTAAAATGCAGCGCGGCGCTTACCTCGGAATGGGCATATGAAAGCTTGTGCTGAAGAATCGTATTGCGGTCACTCAAGAGCTGTACTTCGTCTGCGAGAGTGTTAAAATTAGCTATTAAGTCTTTCGTGAGCTCCTCATATTCGAGGTCGTTCATATTGTATTGTTGAAAAGAAAAATGACAAGTGGGTGGTGGTATGTTTGGTAGAGGAAGTTGCACCTTGTTTTTGTGCTTCAAAATCAGTCCACTAGCGCCGTCTGACAAATTAGCGTTCGCCCGCCCGGATCCGACCCACCAATGTTCCACGTGATTCATACCTGCGTTCAGTCTTTTCTTGAAAAATAAAAAAGTTCAAGGCACCCATAAATTCACGAATCTATTGGATCAGATGTTCCGAGATCTGTCTCAAGGGGTTTAGAAAAAACTCGAGTTCTTCAGGAGGGTAGTAATGCAGCTTACGTCTACTGAAGTTGCTAAGCGAGTGAGTTCATCAAAACAACAGCTCAAAACTTGGTCACGATTTGCAGCCACATTGTCTTTGCATGTAACCAAAAAGAACCGAGCCATTAACTCGAATTGAAAATGCAAGGTCAGAACAGCATATGAAGTGCGGCCGGAGCTTAATTTTGAAGCCACCGAAGAAAGTATGTTCTTTGGTCAAGATCAGACATTGGTCTCATTCTCTTGGCAATTTGGTTTCGTGAACACTAAATTGGTCATGTCATTCTTTTACAAAGAAAGTCCACGTCTTTCTTAATAATCTAAATATCGGCAAGCCGAGTAACTCGATGGAAGAGGACTACTGCCTAAAACGGCCTGCTCAAAAGGAGGCGTGCCAATGAATCTGGGATGTTACGAAGTTCTATTTATCCGTCTTCCGAATATCCTCCAACAATACTGTTGTCTACACTATCTTACGCTCTTTTGCAAAGTTCTTGGTAGATCAAGTGCTTGAAGACCACTACGAGTAATCTGGCATTTTACTGAAAAGTGAAGCGTGACGCACGAAGTTCCTTCGAGAGGTAAAGTTTCTTGAAGATTACGATACTGTAACGAAAGTACGCCTATTTCGAAGTCCTTTCATGATCTGAGAATCGAAAATTCTTACCGTAACTTTAGCCAAGCTAGTGACGACCAACTCTCTTTAGGTAACTTTCTTGGAGAAATAAAGCTAAGAAAAGGGCAGCACTTTCTATCTCTTCCTCTCTCACTTAGTCTAGAAGGGATTTTAAGTACCGGCTTCGAACTCGTTTATTTCCAAGGTACTTTCCTTTTAGAGCTGACTTGACCAATTATTATCATAACCCTAAAGTAGAGTTTTTAGGCGAAAGTGTAAGCGAAAAGATAATCGAAAGTATAGGGCATCCGAAACCCTTTAACTCTGTCTTACACCGTTGTAAGGAACATACTAGAACTAAAATTCGCACAAAAGATTCAGGTAAAACAGATAGCATTAGAATATGTTGACTAATCGGGTTTCCCTCAAACAATTGCGAGGATACAATCATCTCTACTCGTATAGTGTGGCTGATGTTCACGAGCCAAGCCGATGTGATTGGTTGAGACAGCAGATCCATAACACACACCAATCATTGAGCAAACCATTACCGGCTTGGATTTGGGTAGTGGACTCAACCTTTTCCTGATCTCGGCTTCTTCCACTTTACTAATCAATGCGTCGGCATTCTGGCACGGGCGCACGAGGAAGCTCATATAATATGTTCCGTAAAAAGGTTCAGCTGAATAGAAGTCGTAAATCATATCATTAACTTGCGTGATTTTCGGGCCTAGCCAAAGCCGTGTGGAGTAGAATTCAGGAGGCGACGATGTCGATATAAGAACTTTATTGTGAAGGATCCGTTCGTCAAACCCAGGAATGAAATACTGAATCAGAGTATCGGTGATACGATAATCAGCCCAGTGGCTACAAAACTTTAGTATTTATAACACATACAAGAGAGTGAATATAATTACGAGAAATTCAGCTGCCTAGTAGAATAGAAATCTGGGCAGAAGAATAACTTGATGATCTCCCATAGCCTGTCGTCTTCAAAATCCCAATGCTCGGTTTTAGATAGAGGAGGTAGGATTAGGTGATCATTAATGGCCTCTTCCCAAGCAGCATAGATATCCCGGTAAATACTGCGGAAAGCCTTTATTGAATCCTTCGCTCCAAGCCTCTTGTAATCCGAATCTCCAAATCCAAACTTTTGGCAAGACGCCTGCAAAGTGGCCAAAAGTCTTGTGAAAGCTTCTCTCTTTGACCGGTCTATATGAGCCCCATTCAAGGGGTTGCTGATACGTGTAATCTTCGCATGTTGTCGCGCCAGCCATGCGAGTGTGTGTCGCTCTGGCAGAAAAACTCGATATTTTCCATTTGTGCGACGCAGTGGCTTTCGACTGTTAATGTTGCTGTTATGATCAAAACCCTTCGGCGCCACACATGCTGGAATGGACCAATCGGGAACCCATGAAGGTCCTTGAGCTCTGCCTTTTGGCGTATGATTCAATTGCGATAGAATTTGGGTTTCTCCGGTGTCGTACCAGTGCACTGCGAGCTCTTCAAAAAGCCCGACAGTCGATTTTGAGTAGTCGACAGTGACATATGAGGCCCAATCATCCGCGACAAGGCCAAGATGGGCGTACACATAGTCCGCAGGATTTGTCACACCTAGACCCCTCCGTGATATCAAGAGTTCCAAGAGGGTAAGGTTAGGATTTCCTCTGCGTTGTTGTAACCAAGCATCGTTCATTTTGATCGAAAGCTTAAGTCCCTCTTGAGCATTCTCAGACAGCACTGTCGCCTCACTACTCGAACCATAACCCAACGAGTTCCTGATGTGATGAGCGAAGCTCAGTAATGAATTTAGTTCTTCCCAAGAAACTCGGCTCCGACCACACTGGACCCATGGGTCCCGAGAAAGGACCAGTTCTTGAAATATCCAGACTCGCCGAAACCATGGACTAGCCAGGAGAAAATTGACCACTTGGCACCAAAGGCTCTTGAATCATTCAGACATTCTGTCAGCATGGCCCTTCAGAGACTCGATTGCTTGAGCGATATCGGGAATTTCTAGAGAAGGGTTTCCAAGAAAAATGATGGTGTGACTGGCAGCAGAGTATATCCTTCCCATAAGAGTTACTTGTATGCTTTTCTCGTGGTCGTCATCTTGATTGATACACAAAGCATCAGCCCATATCTTCATTGGCCTTGTCTCGTCTCTGATATTGCGCAGCGCCCCATAAAGATTATGAGTCACATATACAATCTGCCCGTCGACAACGATTGGAACCATTCCACCACCCCAGACATAGGATAAGGCCAAAAATGAATCAAGCAAATCCCTTCGCTGAAGGGATAACGTCGTATGTAGAAGACTGCCTTTGACACCTGCAGCATTCTCTAATCCGTCGGACGAAGGTTCCAATATGAACAAACGAATACTGTCAGCCTCTTGGAGAGGACGATACTCGTACGAGGTTTTTCGGGGGACCGGCTCCCGCATTAGCGAAAGCAAGTTCGGATCATTTGTCTCTGAAATCCTGAAAAGCTCATTAATACATTTCTCTACTCAAAAGAAGTTCAGCAGACGTACCTGGATGCCATTTTGAAGCGCGTGGAAGCGAGGTAACGCCGAATATAAAAATCGGCTTTAAGGCTACAGAGTTGAGTTGTGAGGTTGTGTACAACATTCATGCAGCACTCGGACTATCATTACCCTTCGTGGAAAGCACCTGCCGCCACCTGATTTATCCGCTACCAGCATCTGGCAGCCTCTGAGTATAATCGTAGCACGAACGAAAGTACCGTGTGGACTTCCCCTTTTGAATCAAAAACAGCTACGTTCTTCACACCACGACGAAACGGTATATTTAACCTTCACAAGCTATATACAACTATATGTACGAAGTCTCAATAAGCCTTGGAATATTTATCAGGAAGCTTATAGAGATGCGAGCGGTTTAAGGTGGCGTCGAACAGCTATGCGACAACTTCAGATGGGTAAGAAATCCTTTGCTCAATTGAAATTGGAGCCAGCGATTCCCCCCTTATCTTCTTTTCCTGAATCTCTCGTTCATTTCATGAGAAAACCAAGACTACACTCTACCGCAGATAAATTAAGATCATAGCTCTCGGTAAGCTCGGATGGCATTTTACTCACTTATCAATGTCGCCAACTCTGGGAGCCTACTCCAGCAAAGCTACAAAGCAAACTTAAAATTTTCGTTGCTATTTCGCTTCAACTCAACAATCACGCCATATTTATAACGATATACAATGATTGGCAAAAGACAATACCTGATACTTAAATTTGGGAAAACAAATAATGGCAAGTTCTCACCTCCCGGGAATGGGTCCTCTCATGCTAAATTCTCTCTATGAGAGTATAGCCTATCCCGGAGAAGTATTTTCGCTCTGGACTATCATTCATAAGTCGAATCTTGTTTCAAGTCGCATTCTACCAACCAATTGCTTCTAAAAGATTATGCTCAAAGATAGCGCATCAAATATAATGTACCTGGACATAGTAAATAATTCCTTATCGAGGTTTTCGCTCACCGTAATAGTTGCACATAGCACTCACCACACTCAAATAATCCCAATGAATCTTGAAGTAATCAACATGAGGTGATTAATACAGACGTGAGCATGGTGCTAAATCAGCAGCAAATACCCTCTCCCTTCGTCCAAAGTGACTCGGTGAATGAAAGTTAAGTAAGGTTTGCAGATCAATGAACCTTTTGGCATTTTGAATATCGCGCAAATCAGCATTGCCAGCGTTCGGCATTTGTAATTCCATTCTATTCTAAGACCCCTCTATAGAATATTCCATTCTAAATATTATACCTGTTAGAATATTCTATTCTAAAGGGTGGAACATTTAGAATTCTAATTAGAATTTTACGTGACTTATAAAATAGTAGTTCTGGTCCGAGCGACTAATAGGAAGACTAGTTTTAGCCTTAGTATTACTATTTAGATAGGTTAAATAATATATAGAGTAAATATATATAGTACTACTAAGATATACTAAGAGTACGTGCTTATACTAAGAGTAAATAGTTGAATAATTATAGTTTTAGTTCTTATTTTATAATAAGTAGAGCTCTTTTATTAGTTTATAAGTAAAATGTATATATATACTTTGGAATTCTAAATTCTAAGGCCTTATCTTTTGAAATATCCTACCTTGGAATGGAATCTTGCAATCCTTGGAATCGTATTCCAAGTGCCGAACGCTGAGCATTGCCGATTCTCTCGTACATCTACTTTCTAAGCTAGTCAAGCCACGGAGGTGTTCATGGTAAGAGTTGTTTTATAACACAGATATTAATGGAACTAACTTTGGTCTATTTAACAGTAGTGATATTTTCTTCCGTTACCTATCGCAACCTACTTATCTAGAGAAATAAGCGAGTCGCTAAATATATGGCATTGTTATATATCGCGAAACCTCAGCGCTGATTCAGGTCAATATAATAAGCGAGGAAGAAGTGAAGTAAGATCCAGAAACCACACCTTGTATCGTACATCGCATTCCTCCAGCTTTTCTCCGACTAAAATCAGCACTGCCGAGTCGTGTTAATAAATACGACACTCGCGTAATTCATACCCATCCACAGAACGGTAGATTCTCATTCTCCACTAGTTATGTAAGATCTTACATCTGTTGCACATCGCATCTCAATGTCACTGACTCCGAAATATTGAATGACAATCACTACCTCTAAATCATTGCACATCGCGATTCTCAAGCCAATGACTCAACTCCACATTGGCAGTTTCATGTTTTTTTCTTTCGTAATCTTACAGTACATCGCAATTCTCCCTATTGCCACTCACTTCATTCCAAACCCAACCTATTGATTCATTAATATTAATAAACATCTCCAGTCGTTGTAAAAAGGAGCATTTTTTTATAACACGTAAATCCATAACCCAGGTTTTTTTTGGTCCGCGTAATAAACGAGTCAGAAACGATCCGAAGCGAGATCCTCAAAAGTTTCCGTTTCTGTTGCATATCGCTACCACACCATTCCTAATAAAACCGGCACTGCCCTGGAAAATGTGCGAAGATAGATGTCAGTACATAGAGACCATTGTTTTGTTGCATGTCGCTAATTCTATGTATGCTCAGGACCTCATTCCCTTATGGCTCTTCACCAAGGGGAAACGAAGCGAGTTTTGTATTATGTATAGTACTTTCGTTGCACATCGCACTTTCCTAACACAGATTTTGACCTAAATCAATACTATTGATATTGAGTATGAGTATCTATACAAGCATCCATAAAAACCCAAAAAGAAAATTCCATCGCATACCCCACAAAACCGCCGTACAAACTCCCATGTTTCATCCACGTGTTCTCTACCACCATAAACAAGCACAATCAATCAAGCGAATTTTTACATCCAGTAATTTGTCGCACATCGCAGCCTTCCATGACTTAAGCTTAAACCCGACAGTGTTGGTTGTAGGTTTGTTGCACATCGCAATTTTACAAACCAATGACTTGCACCGACGCTATCTTGATGTTGATCTTGTTGCAAATCGCATTTGTTGGTGTCAGTGACTTGAAACGAAATAGACGAATCAAATGAATCGTTACTGCTGGTTCTGATTGCGAGGTTGTTCTGTTGCATATCGCGGATATTTGATCCAATGACGTTGAAGCGAAATAATACTGCAAAACAAGGCTTGAAGTATGAACAATGTAGTTTTGGAAAGCACAAATCTATTATATATACCACAAATCTCTGATTAATATCTCTGGTTTTTGTATTACCATCAAAAGGTACCAAACGAGTTAACCCCCCAGTGAGCATCCTCTATCCTCCTTTTCGTTGCACTTCGCATCTCCACCGCCACTGACTCTATACGCAAACAGTTCCTCTCCAATAATCTACTGTACTAATTCCAGTTCGTCTCGCATCACGACATTTCCAAACCAATTAAAGTACCAGTTTTCACATTTCGTCGCACATCGCAGTTTCAACGCCGCTGACTCTTTCTGAAGCGAATTAAACTGGTAGCGTCACTCACTGAATCGTTGCCGTAGATCGCCCCGTCTAACTTGATTGGCTACTTGATTCGACGTAGACTGTGCACTACTTAAGTTGAGTTAAGTTCAGTAGAGTAGGTGATTTATTCAAATTAAGGTACTTGAGTAGGTTGTAGATTTAGTTATTTAACTAGCTACAGTACTCGTACTATGATACATTTAGTACGAAACTAAGTTATATTATCACTAGGTAACCTAGCACGTCCTTACTGTCTAAACAATAACCTAATTAAGTAACTTCTTCACAAGTCCATTATAATAGCAGGATTTATAGTGAATGAGGATAGGGTTGATTAGTAAGCTATAGTGGGATATATATCCCACCCTACTACTGGAATACTATATTCTAACACCACCACCACATCGTCAGCTATTCTATTGTGAGCTCTTTTGTGTTAGTCTTCGATACGATTCCTAAAGTCGAACAAGTACGAATATAGGTGTGAGGGTACCTAGTGGTGGTACTAGAACAAACCCTCTATTTTCGCTCCTTTAGCACGACGATTATTCCTACGCGACGATACTACGTCCTCGGAACGAATATGCTAATACGCTTTCTGAGCTCGATTCTTCTTGACTACCGACGCTCGATGCCGATAGCGGCACTCTATATAGAGCGAATCAACCTTATCGGGAGTGTGGTTATAGACAACTTCACCGGGCAAGGAGGGCTCTCTAGGTGTGATTTTAGTCTAAAAAGAGGGTTTCCCATAGTTTTTATATAAATATACGAGGGGTGGAAATTTCCAGGTCAGGAAATGGATGTCAGTATTAGGAGGTAGATATACCTACTCGCTAGGAGAGTTTTATAGGGATGGTCCTTCCTTGTCTCCCTTCTTTCGTCTTATTCCTGGTTTTCCCCTTTCCCCTCCTTGTTTTATTTGATTTTCTGCTTCCTTTCGCGCTACTTGATAAAGCCGAGGGTGCTTATACTTGGCTTTCTACTAAATAGAGCCTAGTGGCTTCTTCTATATGTAGGGGAAATGTAAGTACTTATAGCTAGCTAGCAAATATAAAAGAAAACTAACAATAAGCCTTATTTGTATACGACGTGTAACGACTAACGAATGAACATAAATAGTATCCTCATCTACCTACTTATTTCTTTCCCTATCTACCACCACTCACCTCACCTCACCTCACCCAACCACCATTCTCCACACTCTCTCCTTACAATAGAAAACATCGTATCCTTAATACCGCTATATATAGTTTCAATCCATCTGAACCCTCAGATCGCTAACTTACGCACAGGACCGACCATCTTTCATCTCACTTAGAAGATCCCATATTACTATACACTGGTCAAAACGATCGGAGATATGGCAAGCGGTACCGAAGATATCAATATAATAGCTCTATTTGCTTCATATACGTATATTACTCAGTCCTGCCAAATTATTCTCTGAGATTCATCGCAATCCCACACATCATCCCCTCCACTACCCCCCCTCTTCGGGTCCTGAAAAAACTTCCGAATTTGTACCGAGGGGACACTGTTTTAAATAACACGTTTCTTACTCTACAAAATTTGGAAAAATATATAAAAAATACTAGTGGACTCCGAGTTAACCCATTTATATTTCTACTAGTATTTATATATCTTTTTAGTTACGTTGTTATGATTTAGTATTTAAAAGGTACGACAACAAGTATAATTTAGAAGGAGCAAAATAGGAAGTTTTTTCAGGACCCGAAGAGCCCCCTCTCTTTACTCCCAAAAAGCGCAAAACACCACCCAAACCTCAATACCAAAACCCAAACAAATCCCCATCCATCCTATCCCACCACATCCCACTCCAACCCATCCCATCTCCATCAAAACCCCACCAAGTACACATAAAACTCCCCTCAAAAAGAAAAGAAGTCTTAAAACACCAGAATACACTACACTACACTGCACCAATTACCTCATCACTATCTCCACCTCACCTCCAAAACACTCAAAACATTACTTAAGCCCTTACGCATCAAAGAACACTTTCTTCATCCCTCACCCATTTCGCAATACAAAATCCAGCAAGAAGATGAAGAGCAAAAAACTTAGAACAACTGCGGTGCTACTGGAAGGTAGAAGGGTCAAGGAACGATCTCATCCTTACAGTACTTACGTACTCCGTCCCGTCTGTGAACAAGAGGAAGAAAGTAAGGAAGGAAGGACAAGAGGGTTAATATAATAAGATCATTCATCATCAAATTCACGTAAAGGTAGAGGATTTATACCACTCCAGAGATTCCCTAAAGAAGAATTCGTAGCTAGTTATACGGCAGAGCTCAGTAATCTTACAAAACCACCAACGGAAAGTATATAGAGGAAATAGGTATCAATTTCCGCTAGGAAACATCTAGCGTCTATGTAAAGCTTTTGGAGATCCTGAACCTGTAGGTATCTCATACATACATAGATGTATATATATATATATATATATACTCAAGAGACGCCTTCCGCCCCTCCCCCCTCCTTGAGAACATACAAAAGAAAAGACAAACGTAGAAAGTAAGAAGGATGACCCGCCACAACCCCCCTAAGAACGCAAATGGCAAACGAAAACATTCATTGCTTGCTTGCTGGGTATCTCGGGATCCAGAATAAAAAGGGAAAATTAAATAAATTTACATAACATGACACTTCGTATGCTTCTCCTTCTCCTCATCCCCCGCAGAGGAAGAACCCGCCTTACCATTAGGAGCAGTCTGCGCACGACTACCCTTCCGGAACCTCTTGAACTCCTTGTCCTCCGCGTACGGAGACAAGCTCTGTCGCCAGCCCTTCTTCTTCGCATCCTTGATGTTCTTCGCCGAACTGCGCTCCGCTCGGCTGGTTTGTCTTGTCATACCAGCACCTGGCGTGGAAGGCTTGTACTGCGTGAACCATGGTGTGGGCTCGCCAGGCGTTGTATTGTGACTGTGGATGGTCTCCAAAGGTGGCATGGCTGCCCGCAAGGTGGGCGGTGGTGGCATTCTTCCAATGCTCACCCGTCGCTGTGTCAAGCTTGCGTGTTGTTGTGGACTAGTACTTGGACGATCAATTGGAGATTCGTTCAAGCTGACTCTTGAAACGGGGCTGCCTCTCGAGATGGAACTGCCCCGCGACCTCGAAATTGGGGAGCCATGTGCTCCCACAGCAGCTCGTGGAGGACCCAGTACCGGGGGCTCCGTTGTAATAATTGGAGGTGCTTGCATCCTTTGCTGCTGACTTTGTCGCTGTGAACTATCCCATGATGGAGTTGGTCTATGAGCGCTGCTAGAGCGGCGAACTTGGCTTCCAGCTACACGTCTTGAAGGATCAGTCAATCCTATTGGTCGACCATTTTGACGGCTATTCAGACGAGCCAAAAGTTCTGCGCTCGGAGCTACCATGGATCCCTGCTCTACCACGGTAGCAGTAGCTGGACGAACTGATGGTATCGGCTCAGTATCGCTTCGCCTCGATATAGGAACAGGTCTAATATCATCGTCTTCATCATTTCTTATCGACGATACGGCGGTGATGGAGGTGAACCGCCTTGATAGCGGGGATGTAAGCGGTGAAACAGAAGCCACACTTTCAAAGGGTCCAAATGGTGATAATGGCGATATTTCTGGGACTTGATAACTGCTACGAAGAGCTGGAGGTAAAGGCGATAGTTCCCCGTCGGCCGGCGGTAGTGGAAGGGCTTTATCTTCATATCTTCTAGGTCTAGACGCTATGTCCATGTTTGGAAAGGGTCTGTACTCATGCAAAATAGTCTGACTCTGCAGTCGACTATCCATTAGGTTGGTCATGGGCATAGGCGGTTGGGGAATAGGTGAAACAGGACCCTGGAGTGTAGCTATCATAACAGGTGCTGGAGATGTGTTCCCGTTGATAGATGGAAGCGCACCAGCTGGTCGCCTTGAAATGGTGTTTTCGTATGATGATTGAGGACTTGGATGCGGACTGAGATGAGGACTTCCAGGAGCGCTTCCATCAGCGCTTCCAGGAGGAGAGACATCATAAAGGTCGTCGAATTCGGAAAAACCGGGGCTGGAAGCCGGTCTTGGTCTTGGTCTTGGTCTTTCCTCGTCAAACGACACGCGATCGACGTTGGCTGTTGTCGAATCGCTGACACTTCTCTGAAACGGGTATGACTCGCGTCTGGATCTGGCAGTACTCGTAGAAGCAACTGTACGAGACCGAGACAATCCTCCAGAGTCTGGTCCAAGAAACTCTACACTTGGCGTCCTGTCATTGCTTGCACGTTGCAAAGTCAATTGAGCGGCCTCTGCGAGTAGAGATCTTTGGATGTGTTCGGGCAATGGTGGCAGGGGATCCTTGGTGTATGGTGGGGGTGGTGGGACCCAGTTATCCGCGTCACTCTCGTGGGGATGTTCTTCACGACCATCTGCACGACGATATTCAATATGATCTTGAGCAACAGCGCGAGGATGTAGTCGTCGATTGACTGCCGCGGCTGTAGCGGCTCTTCGAAGCGTGGTGGTAGAACGAGGATTAGTATGAGAATATGGGGCATCGAACGCCTCCTGCGCTTCGTCGAGAGAGACATCATCTATTTCATCAGAATTCGACGTTAGATTGCTCGGTCTCCTTGAAGGCGGTAGTTGGGCTGCATAAGGATCGCCCAATTCATCTTCTACCGGGGGCAATGGAGGCAATGGAGGCAATTCATCATTTGGCGAACGAGGAATAGAACCAGCGCGGGCGACATGGCTACGGTCTCCTCGCCGCTGTGCGACGGTTCTTCTTCGAACTATCGCGACTTCTGTATCCAAATCTCTGTGTTCCTCTTCCAGAACCTCTGCTTCGTTTGCCCCTACTTCAATTGTTATCATCGTTTTCTTTCCATCATTAATGGCATAGTTGAAATCCAAAATAGAGATTCGACCGCCATCAATCGGGCTCATTCCATCTTCTTCCCAGCTCTCAGCGAACGCAAACTTTCCTCCAACCCCAGGGGCAACCGCTATAAGCTTTTCTCCATGGGATGAAACTGGATTATCACTGATCCAGCTCATTGCACTGACTTGATCAAATGTACAAATCTTCCGGCCTTCAACAAAATTGTTTCGGAATCGATCACAAAGAAGTTGCCATTGAGGGGTTCTACTTATAGTGTCTCTGTGCCTGTGGACAGAGTGAAGCGAGGGGGCACTATTTCTTCGACCAAGTTGAGCGGGTGGAGTGCTAAGACCGCTATCAGAATTGCTGTTAACAGTATTGGACATGAGTGGTAGAGCGTCCAAGTCTTCTGGAACTCCATATATCCAGATGGCGCCTTGGAAACCAGCCGCTACGAGGTCTCCTCGCTGACTAGCGGTTGGAAGGGTGCTTGGAAGAAGCTTCGCAGCAGACTTTGCGTCAGCCACGGGGCCAGTAAAATACGTTGTTCCATTCCGAAGGTCGTCGATACGAACTGCACGAAACGTTTCGAGTACTCTGTCATATGTGAATGCCCAACTTGCCTCTTCATCGGAACCGCTTGGGAGGAGAACAGCATGACTGCAGTCTCGACTTCCATTTGGAAACAGTATCGATGTGGTCCATAGAGCGCTGACGCTGACATTTTCTTCGGGCAATGTCCCACCCGTGTGAGTGTTGTAGTACGGTGCTGTTAAAATGACCGTACTTGGGTTACGCGACTGGAGGGTAGTTCCAAGCAATTGAGTTCCATCTGCAGAGAATGCTAATTTATCCACGCCGTAGCATTTAACGGCTCTCCGCTCCGTATTTGAATTACCCGGATCCAAGGAAGATACTTCCACGCCCGCATCATAGGCAGCAGCTAAGACAGATCCTGTTGGTGACAAAGCAATGGTACGTGGGCTATGATCGAGAGCTACTGCATGTGTATGTTTTGGGTGCTTCCCGGTTAAATCGTATAGATCAACCTGGAGATCCGTCGATAACACCGCAAGTAGAGAGCCATCGTCCGTGATGGTAGTAGATGCAGGTCTTCGTAGTATCTTTAGCTCCCTCTTTACCACAACCTCTGGACCTTTGACATCTATAACGTGGATTCGCGAACAGCTGTATGCCAATATCAAATGGCCCTTGGGGGAAATGCTGAAATGAAAAGCCTCGCCTCCTGGCGCGGAAGACGAGCTTATGGACGTTGATACCAAGCTTATTATTGTCTCGTGCGGTCTTAGATAAGCCTCGAATAAATTCCGTTTAACTTCTTGAGCAAACAGTTTCTTCAGGCGTGGCAGACTGCGATCGTCATCGGCATCGGCCGCGGGGATGGCCTGGTGGGATGCCGAGTATGAGGAACATCGCGAAAGATGACGGGCGTACAGATGCGCCTGCTGGGAAACTGTCCTCCATTTTCGATTGATTATGACGAGGGATGCAAATGTATTCGGACTGGCCAATTGCAAGATTCTACCCAGATCTGGTGTTAGTGAGGTCCGTACTCGTGCTCATATTCTGTGCAGTGCGCACGCCATAGCAGCGCCATAGCCATAGCTTTCGCTCCACTCGAATGTTTGGTGGACTTACTGCTCAATGATCTCGTCAGGTAATTGATTGAAGGCACGATTTGCCGGCGTCGTCTTCATGGCACCCATCGAAGCCTTCCGCTTCTCTGAGGTCATTGAAAGTTCTTGGGATGACATTATTTTCGTCGATAGGAATTTTGTCAACACCAAAGCAAAGCCTCCAAGTAGCGCGACGCCATCAACTTGAGCTCTCTAGGAACTGCGCCAAGCGAGTCCGACAAGCTGGGGAAATGTCCGAGCCCCAACATCTAACTTCTCAATAATCCAACGTTCAAACGCGAAGCCCGCCCGGAAGAGTGGATTTGTTTGTTGGAAACTTTGTTTGGCCGTTTGCGCCAGTTAAGGAAACGGAGGGGAATGAAGGGAAACGAAGGATGCTCGGCAGATACGGAGTATAGATGAGAAGGGGTGGGTATATGAGTATTAATGTACGGAGGTAAGAAGATTTCAAGGGGAAGATGGGAATGCGGAGGTTTGTCAAACTTCTATACTCCGTATGGTGAAATGTACTCGGTAGGGGCTGAAGTGATACGGGCAGTCGCAGTCATACGGGCGAGATGGGATGCAAGGTCACATTTGGTAGACCTATCATGTCCCAATACGGTGGTCTGATGAAGCTTGAAATGGGAATCCGATCTATGGTTGGTGCCCCAAAATAGATTTTTCATGCCCACGTCCTAGAACATGCCATGCCGTACGCCGCTTTCCCTTTCCGCCTTTCTCGCTTGTCATTGGCCTTTTTAGCCTTTTAGCGGCCGAAGGGGGGTGGGCCAGGGGGGTACCGGGTTTGGTTTGGGACAAGGTCTCAGGGTACGTACTCCCAGTACTTGAGTACTCCACCAGCCATACGAGTACAGTATCCTACCTCAGGCAGCACGTACCCTGCGGGCAGCAGCCTTCAGCCACGTCGTTAGAGATTCAAGCAGTGACGACAGCATACCATTCACATACAGAACCACGACCCAACCTCCCCACATCAATACTTGGTCTCTACAACAGAACGAAACTTCAAGCCCCATCGCATCCTACCACAATCTACACGAGAATTCCACAATGGCACAAGATCCTCGTGCGCTTCTGCAAAAGGTTTCCAATGACCCCTCCTTCCCCTCCACGCCGATACGACCCTGCTAACAGTATGCTAGGCAGAGAAGGCGGTCGCTGGCGCAAGTGGTGGATTCAGTCTATTCGGTGGAAAGCAGGAGAAATGGGAGAATGCTGCCGAGTTCTATAACCAAGCTGCGAATGCATTTCGCATGCAGAAGCAAAGTAAATTCCCCTCTACGAGTATGTAAGCCTTGATTCTAATATACTGCTTCAATAGACAAGGAGGCCGGTCAAGCATTCGAGAAAGCCGCAAACATTCAGACTACCAAACTCAACGAACCAGATGATGCTGCAAATACCCTGACCGAGGCTTTCAAGGTATACAAAAAGACAGACCCTCTGGACGCTGCACGATGTCTCGATATCGCCATTCAGCACTACACACTCAAGGGAAACTTTAGAAGAGCAGCTACACACAAACAAAACCTGGCGGAGTTGTATGAAACGGAGTTGGGCGATGCGAAGAAGGCCATCGAGAGCTACGAGACAGCGGCAGGATGGTTCGAGGCCGACAATGCCGAGGCGTATGTTGAACTCCGTCCTGATGACCATGTATGCTAACAAGATATCAGATTGTCGAATAAATTATACCTGAAAGTCGCCGATATTGCTGCTCTCGAAAATGATTACCACAAGGCTATCGAATACTTCGAGAAGGTTGCTGCATCATCCGTTTCAAACAACCTCATGAAATGGTCAGTCAAGGATTATTTCCTCAAGGCGGGATTATGCCATCTTGCAAATGGCGATCAAGTCACAACGAACAGAGCTCTTGAGAAGTATCGGGACATGGATCCTACATTCCCAAGTACCAGAGAACATCAACTTTTGGTTGATCTTTACGAAGCGGTAGAGGCTGGTGATCAGGAGGCATTTGCAGATAAGCTCTTCCAGTATGACCAAATGAGCAAGTTGGACAAGTGGAAGACGACCATTTTATTGAAGATTAAGAATGCTATTGAAGCAAAGGAAGATGATTTCTCTTAGGGGTATGATGTGTATCTGGGTGGCAGTATCGTTGTAGCGGCGTTTTGGATTCATTGGCTTTGGGACAGCATCGGAGATGTTATACATGGATAATACAGCTAAATACGCTGTATGAGATGAAGAAATGTGATTAGGCTACCCTTATTCTATGTCTTTAAACGTTGTTCAACGAAACGTCTTTCACAACTAATCTAGGCCATGTCACCCAGTAAGTGGGTGGAGACACAAATCTATGGATGGGCTTCTGAGCTGCTTCCTATCTAGTATGAAAATGACCCGAAAGACCTGACCCATTTCGTCATAATCAGCTAAAGAAAGCATGGGTACCTACCTATCCTACCCTGCAGATGGTGTATCCATTTCCAACCTGGAACCTGGAAACCATGGGAATCTCAAGGTCACGTGGGTGGGGTATTCTCATCCCCGCCTTCCACTCCAGCTGCTCCAGGTCTTCCTCCATCCCATTTCCTCATAATAAGAACCACTACTCACGTTCAATTAAGCCATCAAGATGTCAGCCTCACCATTCCAGCCAGGTGGTCATGGCCATTCTCATGAACATTCACACGATCACTCCCATGACAACGTCGCGGCCGACCATGGACATACTCATGAGATCCTGACGGGACCCGGTAGCTATATGGGGAGGGAGATGCCGATTATTGAGGGGAGGAATTGGTCTGAGAGGGCTTTTACTGTAGGGATTGGGGGGTATGTATTGATTTATTTATTCTTGATCATTTATTATATTGAAAGTTTTCATTTCTGTCTGATTCGGGACGCGGGGTTCATTCAAGATCACGTTTCTGAGATGTTCTTTCTTTTCTCCTCTCGAAATCAATATATGAACTTCCTCGTATCTTCACAATCGATTTCATTTTCAATGTCTTATCCATCCACTAACAAACTCCCAGACCCGTCGGTTCCGGCAAAACCGCTCTCATGCTAGCCCTCTGTCTCGCTCTACGAGAAAAGTACTCGATAGCAGCCGTAACCAATGACATCTTCACACGAGAAGACGCCGAATTCCTCACCAAAAACCTCGCCCTCCCCGCGCCCCGAATCCGCGCCATCGAAACAGGAGGCTGTCCCCACGCCGCCGTCCGCGAAGACATCTCACAGAACCTCGCCGCGCTCGAGGACCTCCACCAAGAATTCACGACCGACATCCTACTCATTGAATCCGGGGGTGATAACCTCGCCGCCAACTACTCGCGCGAGCTGGCGGATTATATTATTTATGTGATTGATGTGAGTGGCGGGGATAAGATCCCGAGGAAGGGGGGCCCGGGCATTACGCAGAGTGATTTGTTGGTGGTTAATAAGACGGATTTGGCGGTTGCGGTGGGGGCGGATTTGGATGTTATGGATCGGGATGCGAGGAAGATGAGGGAGGGGGGTCCGACGGTTTTTGCGCAGGTGAAGAAGGGGGTGGGTGTTGAGCATATTGTGGGGTTGATTGAGAGTGCGTGGAGGGGGAGTGGTGCGGGGGATGTGAGTAAAGAGAGGGGTGGACCGTGGGCTACACAGGGATTGGAGAGTTTGAGGAAGTAGTTGGGAGGATTTCTTTTGGAAGTGGGAGGGGTGGTTACTGGCTTAGATGAGATAAAAAGAAGGATGGGGTGGAGAGTACTTGTTTATACTAACATCAAAAGAGAAGACATACAAAAGTAAAATCATTTTAGTATCTCAAGGTCTTTATCATACCCATCTCCTTCTCATCACCTACTCACTAATCATCAAACTAAACATACACATCCACACACAAACATAACAATAAAATTTCCCCACAAGCACTTCTCGCCCATTCCCGGTCTGCCGGTATCTTACTCCCTTCTACACCCTATACAAAATTACGGAATCAGAAAACAGCCATGTATTTGTATCAAATACAGCCTATACAAGTTACCTACCATTTCATCGAATCATCGACGACCCCGAATTTTGGAGGGTTTGAATGGGTTTTTGGGGTTGGAGGATAGACTTTTTTTTTATTTGTTATGGTTGTAGTTGTTTTGGGGGGGTCTGGCATTTTTGATGGTTTTGGGGGGTGGGTTTTTGGGGAATTGGGGAGAGGGAGGAGTTGTTTGGTGTGATTCGTTTGTTTAAATTTTGAAGGAAAGGAAAGGAAAGGAAAGTAGGGATGTATATAAGTAAGGGTGGATGGGAGGTAGGTGGGGGGAAATGGGGTGGGTTGGGGGGGGATAGAGGTAGATTTAGATTTACTTCTCTGATTAAGTGGTACAGTAGTAGAAAGATATATGAAAGGAGTATAATAACAATAATATTCTAGTTACTACCTAGTAAAGTAATAAACATAAAGAAAGCTTTGAAAGGGTAATATCTATACCCCTTTCCATCTTTCTCTAACTCTTTTTTAACTCCTACATCTCTCTTTCCTCCCTTCGAAATGCTGCCTACGATTACTTTACAACGACGCCCCCCCCTTCTCCCCCTCTCTCCCTCTATTCGACCAAACAATAACTAGTGTAAAACCTTGTATCCCGGGTCTATTATAAAAAGCATCTCTCGAAATGAAGTAGTCTACCATATTTTATGTTTACTTGTACGTATGAATTTGCGGGACTTGATGGGGATGGGGATGGGGATGAAGCTGGTACTTGAGAGGCGATAGAGATGGGGATGTAGTTTAAAGTGTAAAGGGGGGAATGGAGTTTGTGGCGGACATGATGTCGGATGGAGTCGATATGGAGATTCGGGATGATGGGTGTGGGTGTGGATATGATGGGTAGGTGAGTTGGTTAGTAGGTGGGTTGGGGTATTGGTGTTGGTGGTGTGTGATTTATTTCTATGTCTCATTTTGTTTGCAATTTGTTTTGAGAGAGAGGAGAGAGAGGAGAGAGGAGAGAGGGTTTCGTTAGTTTAAATTGCCCAGTGAGGGGAAGATTGATTCTTGCAAGTCTAAGTCAGGAGATACTATGGAAGGAAATCAACCATGCTACTGGAAAGTTGATAAATAGAGATACAAGTACAAACCTCCCCCGAGCAATAGAAAAAAGAAAGGAGAAGAGGCAGCAATTCATCCCCTTGTAGAGTGCTTATTCTATGTTTGGTCGGGATATTTAGTTATTTGGGATCAAGATTAGATGATAAGAGGGGATCTACTACCGTTTCTTTGGCAGCCGGAAGCCTCTGATATCAGAGACGAATGCGCTAACAGACACTCAAGAGAAATGTTGTATCAAGTATTGCTCGAAATCACGGTCTTGCTGTGAGAATTTCATTTTTCACAATTACTCGCTTGAACTCGTCTAATTCTACCACACAGGTATCTTCATCTTGACCCCGCAGGCGCTGATACTGGAACACTTCTTTGAGACCTCATACATTCGTAACTTCCACGAACAAGTCGAAGTCTACTCCTCACACGGAGACTCCGGTGTTGATCTCGTTTGCGATGACTATCGTTTTTGCCAGTGGAACTTCAAGAGGGATTGAAGGGTGTGCTTGAAGAACGGCGGAGGTTGCGAAAGAGGGAGGGGTGAAATCTAGACGCTCTGCTTACTTGTCCTGTACAGATGCAGTATTGCTTTCGTCCGAGGAGCTGCGGGAGTATTTGTGGAAGTTTGAGCGGCAGCATTTGAATCAGTGAGTACAGCCTTTTGATTGGACCGTTTAGATGTGATAGGTCTGGTCCCAGTGGCGTGTCGTTTGGTGTGAGAAATAGCCTCACAGACATATTCCTCATAAGCCACCTCATACAATTTCGCAATCTCTGATTCAACGGCGATTTCCAATCGCGGGTCCCCAAGAACTGATACGATTTCCACCAATAATGACTCGATGGTCATACTGGGTAACCATGTATCCGTTCTCTCTTTTACAATGGGTGCCCCATCACTGGACGCCTCCTTTAAAGTCATTTTCTCGAATGCCTTGGCCCAATCTTCCCCAATTGAAAATTTAAGAGATTTCCCTTGATTCTCCATTTTCGGATTATGCTTGAATTTCCCACCCTTGACCTCTTCCCCTTCTTCCTCCTTGTCTCCATCATAGCCATCATCCCAAAAAACATCATAAATCTTATTGTACAGCACACACAACTCAATTTTTCCAGTGAGCGTGTTGATGTTGGGATGATAAGTCGAGGTGAGAAACGTCACAACTGGAGGCTCATAAGGGTACTCTTCCGGGAACTCCAAAGTGATCCAGAAGATGCCCCCTTCATACGGAGTATTCTGGGGTCCCTCAATGCAGACCAGACATTTGCGAAGATCGCCGTCGATTGGAGATATGCTAATGTAGGGAGCAGTGTCATCGAGATGTTCCTCCTTGATTATGTCTCGTCGGATTTCTTTCCATATTCGTAACGCGGAACCTTTTCTCTCTGGTTTTGGGATCTTTTCGAATGCTAATCTGTCCTCGTATTTGATGACCTGTATTGCGCTGCCGTATTCTGGCTTTGGGGTGGAGCCTTTCCTCGTGACGCTCGAGGGCAAAGTAGGTGAAGACATTGTGAGATTTGCGAATTGTTTTTGCAAAGGGGATTTCGTCAAGTTGGTTCTTGGAGCTGGAGCTTGTGTTGAAGTAAAGTGTGGTGCGGGAGGAAGTATAGTCCAGATGACAAGAGCGAATACCACTGCTTTTGAAGCCAGTGCAAGCAAGCACAAGACTGAACGCTCGAAGTAGAATAGAGATAGATGAATGGGTAAATGTATTTGGCGAAAACGAATGTATGTGTATGGATTGAAAGAGGAAGAAATGCGAGTCTCGGAATCAAGATGGTGTTATCTAGGTGCTGGAGTACGGAAAGATTGGGAAGGAGCCACCTCGACATCGCCTTCCTCCTATACATACGACAAGATAACAAAATTTGATGAAAAATCCAAGTGTTCCAATACCATTTCATCACCAAAAGGTGATTTTGTAAGTGACCTTTAATCATTGCGACAACAATCCGGCTCCCAGACCGGTAGAAAATTTAACTCCCAGAGGCCCAGCAATATCGGACGTTCTCCGACAGGAAAGACTCGATACCATCTCCACCTTGTGAATATACAAATTATTGTTCATTGTTGCTGTCGCTCGAGGAAGGACGCGCTGATTATTGAATTAATGCAGAAATTCGAGAAAACACATGGCTAAGACAAGGTTTTTCAAAAGCCTCTCACAACGAAAACAGTCTCGCGAATGTTTTGGAATGGCAGTGACAGCTTTTAATTGATCCAAGTATACTATCGTATTTAGTTTCCTCAGCCAAAGTCTTGTAAAATGCCGTTCTAAGCCCACTGATGAAGTTGACCAGAAATCATCTGCTTGTGGCGAGATGAAAGACATTACTCATCAGCACACGGTGCCAATATTGCATAGCGAGGCAAGGCAACAGAGGCATGAATATACTGATTGAACCACGGAAGAAAAGACGTACAAGAAAATTTTTGTTCCTTCTAATAACAATATAGTCTGCGGAAAGTTCAATCCCTCGAACAGTGGTACGATCAGGATTGTATATACACGTGAATTGTGAGAAGTATATAGCCACCTGCATGCTTCGAAATTCCAATATTCCTCTTCTTTCAACCCTCGATGCAGTTCATCTTCTATCACCTCGAGTTGAGCTCAATAATGATACACCAAGCGTACGAGAAAATTGGTATTGTAGGAGTAAGTACGACTCCAAAACTGGGATCTTCATGTTCTGAAAAATCACATTCAGCCCTGGAGGCCTCAGGAAATCTAGGTTCAGCAATTTCCAAAGAACTGATCGATTCCCAGCCCTTCAAAATCAACGTCGTCACACGGTAATCCAGTACCCACACCTTCCCGCCCTCTGTCAAAATCGCCAAAGTAGATATCTTGTCGCTTGATTTCCCCAGAAGCCCTCACCAGCCTTGAAGTAATAAAACCAACAGCAGTAACCAACGTAACCATCAATCAGGCATTACTCATCCACGCAGCACTCAAAGCATGAGTAAACCGCATGATCCCCTCCGAATTCCGTTGCGATCTCCAGAGCCCCAAAGTTCGCACTTTGCCCGTATTTGCGGAGAAAGTAACAATCGAAACTATTTATCTGAGAGAACAGGTAGTTTCAAAGCCTCCTGTAGTAAATCGAACTTATCAAGTGTAATGGAGTATGTTGGTGGAATACGGAACAGTGTGAACTGAAGGATCCCACTTGCGAGAAGTCCCTCTTCTTATGCCGTAGAACATCGCGTGGAGTGGGACCCGTGGAAAGCTGTCCTCTGAATGGCTCGGAATGTAGCCTTCCTAACTTCTGCTACTCCACCTACATAACCCAGAATACTTGATAAGTTCGATCTATTAAGAAATCAGCTATGTATTGGCATAAACCGGGCCATTCCTTGGTTCTGGACTTCAGACTACTTCGATTGTTGTTCCATTTCAAAGTGCGAAAAGTAAAGGTCAATGACGGAGGCGAGCACCCTATCTGTATACGTAGTCTTTCTACCAAATATAAAAGTTGTGCGAAGAGTACTTACACACCCCGCGATGGCGGATCGAGCTGTTTGGGTGAAGGACATTAACATTCCTCAAAAGCAATTGTTGAAACTTGCAAAAGCACCTGGCGAGGAATGGGAAGTGAAGGAAGTCGATACTAGGTTTGGGCATTCTAATGTTTGGCAAGTTATATCTAAAAGCCTAATCGTAGGAGTAGCCCTCTGGAAACTAGGAGAAAGAGTGAGTGATTGTAACGCGATTTTGATTCCATTGTACCAAAGTGTCCCGAAGGACGTCTGCAAACTACTTAGTTCTAATACATATACACCTTCCAAGACGTGTTCCATACTCCCAATCGGGGGAACCGAAAATGTCGGATAGGGGACGATAAAGTAAGAATTTGCGCAATCTAGCGTAAATTTTACCAGTAGAAAAATGGGGATACCAACCTTATATCGAAGTAAATAATCTGAAATGGGAGTCGCGACCAGGGACACAAGGAAGGTTATATGTAGAGAGGGCTCAGAGGGTGGACAGTTAAAGCTAGAACATTCTTATGTGAGAAAAGTCTATATATCGCCCAGATCCGAGTCTCTGATTCGCCGGTTTAGCTGAAAAAAGGGCTGAGGCGTAATATAGTCAAGGACAATGTCCAGAAAACTTTTGTAACTCGTACTTCGTATATGTAGTGTCACTTATATCCACCGCGTCATCCACAGTCCCGAAGGACGCCTGGACGCTCAGATTCGATTATTTACGGCTATAACCATATCCTTGTTCTGAATTCAATCCTCCGACTTGTCCAGCTTCAACTGTCCAACCTCTTTACTATTAAGTAAGCCATTTGCTATACGGCATTGACATTTTGCTAAACGGCATCGAAGTGACATAGCCCCCCAGCCACTTTACGGTGTGTTACCAGGTACCCTTGATGTTATTTCAGGTATCGATAATATTATTGTTAGTGCGCCTTGTCGTCGCTATATTATCGCGACCTCGTCGTCGCTGCTATCTCGTCGTCGTCGCTATCTTATTATTACTGTTTTATTTTAAATATTCTTTGTTACTCGTAATTAGAATTTCTAAAAAATGATTTAAATAAATAATAATATAATTATTTTATTATTAATATATAAAAGTGTTTTGTTAAAAACAAAATATATATTAAGAATAGATATCTATTGAATTCTAGTAGTAATCAAAAGGTAGTAATAAGATATAGCGACGGCGAGGTATAGCGACGGCGAGGTATAGCGACGACGAGGTGGTAATTACGATAACATAACCAGCAATGTTACGAGTCATTAAGGGTACCTAGGAATAGACCGTAATATGGCTGGGGGGTCATGTCACTTCGATGCCGTTTAGCAAAATGTTGATGCCGTATAGCACTGGGCTTAAGTAAAATCTGGCTACTCCTTGGGACTGGGTAACTCGGTGGATAGACAATTGATGCTTTATCCACATCATTCTTCTTCCGATGTTTTCGGCTCCCGTTATTTAAACACAAAGATCGGTCCGTACCTATTTCGTTCCAGACCAAAATGATTGTAGGTTTACTAGGGTGGCTTAGGCGAGTAACAGGGTAAACCCCTTTTGAAAACTTACCATTCATTAGGCCTTGGACGAAGTACGGGTACAGTACTATACAGTACTACTACAGAAAAAATTCACTATAAGGATATCCTCGTTTACGGAGTATATCCTTAGCATATCCGACCCCGACCATATTCTTGTAGCGAGTTTTTTCTGCACGAATTTGGAAACGAACACTATTTTCGGAGATTATATCACAAGACTCGCTTGGCGGGGAACACAGTACTACATGAAACAAAACAAGGAGGCCAAGCTTTGTCTTTATACCGCAACAATTCTACTTCGTACTTCTAGAAGTAAAGAGGGTGGACAGCGAAGAGTGCTCCATGAGTGCATGCAACGAGGCAGTACCTCTGCGTCGTAGGGTGCGGCTCCGAGCAGTCCACCTCCTTTATGTCAACAGAAAGAAGACGTTTGATGGAATAATAGAGTTCATATTAAAGCATCCCATGTCGACAGTTCGTAAAGTACCAAAATGAAACCGAATGTGGAGGCCTTTGTATATTTCTGTAACCGCTGAGCGTTAATCACACACGTTGCTATTGCCAAGGGCAAGCCTTTCTACTGGTCCTGGTTCCAACTCCAGGGTGCGTACTGAGTTGATTGATCCACTTCGTCCCAGGCCTACTGTAATACTTAAATGGAGGTTTCCTAGGGGGTTTACCCTGTTTTGCTCGCTTTAGCCACCCTAGTAAACCTACATATTTTAGGCCTGGGAAGAAGTACGAAGTAGATCAATCAACCCGGAGAGTTATCTGAAATTTATTGTAAAACCTCTGCCAAGGAAATGTAATTGGCAAAGGCGCGCAAGGCAAGGCTCAAAGGTATATAGCGTCGCCTGGAAGCTCTGTTCCGTGCTGTTGTGATAAAGCAAATCCATCTAAACATCAAAACATCTACAGAAATCCCGTCAATATGAAATCAATCACCGTACTTCTAGCCTTGGCACTGGCTGCCACCAGTATGGCGCAAAGTCTAAGCGCATGCGAAAAACTATGTGTACCTCAGTGTGGAGGAAAAGTAAGTACTACCCTATGACTTCTTTTTTAGCTATACAGATACTAATTTCCATCACTATAGACCATATATGGGGCAGCTTGTAGGACCGACGATAATGGAAAACTGGTGACTACCTATTGCGGCTGCGCAACTAGCCGTCGCGCTCGCAGCGTTGTATCTCCTCTCCTCAATCGCGCCTTTGGCGAAGACCCAGGAGTCGCATGTGACAGTAAATGTGCGCCCAAGTGTCCATCAGGACAGGTAAGTCTTACCCTATAAGTCCCTCTTTAGCTATACAGATACTGATTCTTATAACCTGTAGATACCCTCACGTACAACGTGCGAAGGCGATAAGCTTACTCTTTGCGAATGCCAACCTAAAGGTGGTGTTCGTCGATCAGCACCTGTATCTCCATTAGTCAATCGAGAAGGAGACCCATGTGACAATAAATGTGCCGCTCAGTGTCCGAAAGGACAAGTAAGTCTTACCCTATTAGTGATTTTCTAATACAGATACTGATTCTTGTTATCTATAGTCACCATCATATGTAGCGTGCGACGGCGAAAATCTCACCTCTTGCGATTGCGCACCTTCAGGCGGTGTTCGTCGATCAGCACCTGTATCTCCATTAGTCACTCGTGCCCTCTCAGTGAAGGAGTGTGAGAAAAGATGTGACAATAAGTGTGCAGCAGATGGGGAAGGAGTGAGTATCACCCTACAAGTCTCTTTTCAGCTACGCAGATACTAATTCTTGTTACTATAGAAAGGAAGTAATGCAAGCTGTACCACTGGGCAACTCGTGACTTGCGATTGCGTAAGCTAGTATTGGCGCAGTACTCGCATAGCTAAATCCCAACCCTGTGTTTTCCACAAGCCAGCTGTGAGAATTCGTGTTTTTGACTCCTACCATATCACGGGGACTAAATCGATTTTCTGCGCGGTGCTTTAGACAAGAGGAATGGAGAGGGAGGGGAGCGAAGGACATAGGAGGAGCCCAGAGAATGTGTGGGGCGGAATCATAGATTTAGAATGATATGTGATACGAGGGTCTGCGACTATACCGTATTGTGTACTATATACATAATGATTAACGACTTCCTTGCTTACATTCTATTCCCAGCACCATTATTTGGTAGTTGGGCTTCTATTTGTCCTAGTAAAGCCTTATTTCTTCTATGTTCCTAAATTTCTATTGCAAAGATCTCTAAGTGGGATCCAAAATGAAATTAAAAATAGCGGTAGAATCATTTGCAGAAACCTATGATCAAGAACTTGTACACAGGTTGGATCAAGTTTCTGTTGAACCTAATATTTGAGTTATTCCTAGGAGTATATCACTCATGTATTTTACTAGCTTTGTATTGTAAAGAGTTTGTGTACCTCGGGCCTCAAGTTGGGTAGGTTTCACAACCGAGTAGTTGAAAACCTCTTTATTCTTTGACATTCATATTACAAGAGATGCTAATGGAATATATTCAATGAAACTATAATGTTTGAGTAACTAAGCCAATAGTACATTAATTGTACCCAAAGTGCTACCGTACTTGCTACAAGTCGGTCCAGTCTACTAACTCATGAGTGGGGCTTCACCTGACCTGGCAGAAGTCCGGAAAAGTCTCTGTAATCTACGAGTTCTCTAATAAGAAAATCCGCATCATCCAATCATCATCTAGTTGATCGCCTCAAGTCTGAGCCTGCGGTTCAGCATGAAAGGGGAATTGGTTTAGTGGTATAATGTTCCCTTAGCATGATCTCTATGAGAGACATACGACTGGGAGAGGTCGCGAGTAAGTCTATTCTACCAACGCCAATGAATATCTATTAACAACAATCCAGGTTCGATTCTTGCATTCTCCAATCAACATTTTTTTGCTTACATTTTTAACCACGTTTGCGTAAATAGAAGAAGGGCATTTACTAATGCGGTTGCACCAGTTGCACCTTTGGTTACGAAGATGGGGAATTTCTTTTTGTGCGCGAAATTTAAGCGAGTTTGTGGGGTGGGAAGAGTAGATTATGGCCGACTTCCACTAGATGTAACATGTAATCTACCACTCTTGAACATTCAGAAGAGGAATCATGTCTCAAAGGGTTCAACTTATAGTCTTAGTAGGTTAGTACGTAGATATTATATGATAAGAACAGGATACTCAGCCAAAGAGAAGCAGGAAAAGTAGGATTAAGGTTAGAGTTATACTCTGCTTTATTTAAACTAGGACCCTTTCAAAATCTAGCCTTCTCGAATCGCGGGGGATCTTTGAACACGTACCTCGTAATCCCTCGAAGAATGAGAGGTCGAGTTTATATTAAGTAACTCAGATTAGACTACTCAAGGCTTTAAAAACACATCTCGATTTATCTTTTCAGGAGCTTAGTTGCACTTTGGCCCTGAAATCAATCTTATAATCACAAATGTAGGAAGCAATTAGGCCCTCGAACTGTCCCAAAATTGGAAGTTTGCTAAAAAGACACCTGGTTACGTAGAGAGAAGTCGCTCTAGTAACAATTCTAGACATCAAATATTACAGAAGTGAGAGGTATTGTTCAAAAGCCTCTGTCGTAGATTAGAAACCTAAATCGATCCCCAAATAAATCCCATAAAAAAGAAGAGAATAAGAGTAAGTTCCAAGACACACTCTGGACTTAGAATTCGAACCATGGCCGCCTCGAGGTAAACGTTATATACGAACATAAGTCGTGCCCTCCTTATATAACATAGAAAAGACTCTACTCATTGAAGCGTCTAACTTAACTTCAAAAGTTAACCAGGAGTCTTGTTTTCTTCCACTTGGTCGAAGGAGAAAGAGATTAAAACACTGGACTCGAAATCTATCCTGGGATTTAATGTTGAAGTTCAATGTTCACAACGAAACCAAGACAACTCATGTAATTGTTATTCCCTGTTATTAAACTAGAAGATTTCGGCTAACTCTTTTTATTCAAGAAGAACTGAATCACATTCCCATTCCCAATCTTAAGTTGTCATTTTTCTAAACAATAATATATAATTATGAAAAGAAAGGCGTTTTAGTTATAAAGTGGACATAGCTTCGTCTATTAGATCAATATAAACACCAAAAGTCTTCTCCAACCAAAACTACAATATAATTCCTTCCAACATGAAGTACGAGACTAATAGCTCGGATTTCTCCAAGTATCGGATATCTACTTCTCCGCATATTAATATAGTACCAGAATAGCAGAACCAGAACTATAAATACGATTCCCACCAATGGAGTTTTATGCGTACAATTAATCGTGACCTCAAGCCTTTAATACTACCCTCAAGGCCAAATTAAAAAGCGCAGACCTATGTCCCTCAATTATCTGCTCTTGAACCTTCAAGATACAAACAAAGCCTGCAGACTCGAACTTCTAGTTTAGTTTTTACAAAAGGAATAATAGGCTAGCAGTTTGAAGAATACTTACACTTACACCAAACAAATCAGTCCAAGCTCCCACCACCACCAGGTACGGCATCCTGAATCTACTACTAAACCAGATGGGGAAGTCAGTCAGAAAAGGAAATACAGATACGCGTAGCAACTAACGATCCTGTTACCCCATCCCATAAAACAAAAACCAACTAATCAATCCCAAAAAAATCCAAGAAACCCTAAAACTCACGACACTTAATCACCCTCCTTCCTCTTCCCCCCATTTCTTCATGACCCAGTAATAACACAAACCTTCTTTCTCAATATTTCAATAGTTCGCAGCGCAAACAAGGAATCTTGTTCTTGTTTAACAGCTTCGCTCGCTTATTTCCGCTGGAATCTGACGCCACCACGCGACAAAGGAGGAACAGAAGCATCTATTGCGGTGGAGGGGAGACTGAATTATGGTTTTTTTGAGACTGTGATATGGCTTTGAGGGAAGACCTTCTACATTCTATACATACTACCTGTAGTATCCTCTCCCATCCCTACTACTCGTCCATCTCCCATCTTCCATCTCCCATCTTCCATCTCCCATCCTTCCCAACCCTCAACTCACATAACCCCAACAAACCCAAAAAAAAGACAATATCACCTTCATTCCACACCCTAGACATGCTACATCCCCCTCCCCGCCTTTAATCCATCCCCTACAGCCAAGCCCCCTTACCACCACAAAATTCCACATTCATTAATGGGATGGCTCAAACGCACATCATACTCTAGGGGTACACCGTCCTATCATCAAATTTGAACTACTATTAATCATTAGGCTTGGGATTGTATTAGGACGGGAGAACAATCATTTCTTAGACAGGAGAAGAATTGTTAGGAGGGGATATTTCGTAGAAGTGAAGAGAGACGAGGATTATGCAATGTTTATACCTCCGTAGTCAACAGAAGATTTGGGGGATAAATGATTCAGTGAATCTTTTCCCTACACAATTTATGGATTATGATAGTGAAGGTGGTATACGGTACCTGGGTAGGTTGATATATCAAAATAACGAGATATAAAGTCAAAACGTCCCTCTCATGCATCGCCATAAATCAATCAGAAATGTTATAAACGGAACGCTCAATTATAACTCTCGGGGGAAAAAAAGAAGAAACAGGAAAACGCTGCATTTCCGACAGTTACCATCTACCATCCCATCTGTTCCAAAACCATAATATTCCCAAAATATATCTCAGTAGCAATCCTTCCGGAAGGGATACGGGCAGGAGACCTTCTGTTGTACTGTACACACACCCGTCTCCGTCCGAAGTTGCAGCCAGATATCGAGGCAGCTAGGTACGCATCAAGAAGATCTTAATGGCAAGCACTATCCTTCGTAGCGGGAGTATCAAGTCCAAACATCAAATAACCAATAAAAGCACCAATTCCCATCGCAATCATCACCCAGCCGTTATATGTCATGAAAAGAAGCCTGCATAAACATCCCCGTCAGTATTTCCTTTCTTTGCATGTCCAACGGTAGGGTAGGGTAAGGATTGTAGGTGCAACTTACATCAACATAAAAGCGTAAAAGTTCTGGACAGCGTAAAATAGTGCCTTGACGACGTGGGCAGTTCGTGATATTTCGGCCTGGTTCTTTCCTGACCATAGGAAAGGGGTTCTCTCAGTAATTGCTTCTCCATCGATGAGGACGGCTGGGGGTGCGGAAAATGCTCAGTCTTTGTATCACTCTTTCATGTGGTAAAGAAAAGCTTGGAGTATGGAATCGGGATAGGTGGTATGAAGCAAGAAACTCGGTTGCAGCTTTGCATACAATTGCCCAATCCTCTTGTTGTTCTAGGACATCTATCAAGGCTATTCGTAGTCGGGAAGACCCGATCTCCCATTCCTCCAAAGCTTCTCGAATAGTACTTAATTATCCTAGAACCGAAGTGGTTATGCGCCAAGCAGTGTCCAAAGAACACTTGGACTCGCAGGGACACAATGATCCCCTCACTTCCTCATAACACTTGTATGTAGGTAATCCCGTAGTCAATCGTGCTTCACCCAGCAGCAAAATAAATAGAAATACCACTCACTGGGTGTGCTTTGAACCTTCCTGTTAACCGCTCTCTCATATCTCCTACTCATTGATCGCAGGGCTTCGTATGCAGCAGTGAGGGCGACGACAGCGAGGAGGGAGAAGATGAGACCAGGTGTGGTCTGAATGTGCCACCATCGGAAAACAAGGCAGAGGTTGTTGGTGTTCCAGGTGAAGAGCATCTGCGGGGGATTACACAGATTAGCTCGAGTACTAAAATGAGAACAGAAAGCTGGAAGTGCAAGCCGCGGAAGGGAGTAATTACGCTCATGCTGCACATTGCTTCCGCAGACGGTGACCCATGGCCCATTGCACTGTGGTCCATCTTGGAATGGTCCATCATGGAGTGATCCATGTGTGAGTGATCCATGTGTGAGTGATCCATTGTTGTGCTCTAGTTTGCGGTCTCGTGGCTATTTGGTGTTGATTCGACTTATAAATACGGACTCGTGGGTTCTCTGCAGATTCTGGTGTGTCGCGATGCTCGTTGTCGCTCTGGACTAGATGATCGGGTGGTTGTTGTAAAGGGTCTCTTAGATTGGATGAAGATGGACTCGGATTGCGTAAGTAGTACTATTCTCGTGAGCTGTGCTTGTGCTGTCTCATAATGCGCTCAAAAGTGCTCAATTAGGCAAGTAGGGGTCTGCTTATTGAGGCAGGGCGGTGGGGATATCCCTGCTCCAGTCTTCAGCTTTAGCGCACATGGCAGGTTACTCAGTACTACTCAGTATTAAGGTTAAAATTGATTGGTGCATAACCTGCCAAAGGGTTACTAGTAAGTACTGCTAAGATTCATTTATTAGGCCAGATCTTTCAACATGACTCAAATCCAAAAGCTACCAGACTCGTGGGACAAAAAGAGCGGCGCCAAGTTCCCTCCACGTTACTCCCGTCAATATCACATTGAGTACCACGATTAGTTGAAAAGAGTAGAACAATTGTCAAATGATGAAAGAGCCTGCGATAGTACTTCAGTAGAAATTTGATTGACAACCATTTTAGCTGTTCACAACGGGCCAGACGCATGATTCAAAACAGTTTATTCTTTTGGTCGCTTGACGCGCTTACAAACACAATAAATACTCCATATAAACCAACAAGTTCCTCTCAAATATGTAAATGACAACAGCCATCACACTTTGTGAATGTCGTACATCTTTTACCCATGTTCGTCATATGCGAACCCCCAGTTCTCCTTCCCGTGGTATCATCCCCAAGCCCTCAAAAAAGAATATAATCGCGCCCCAATCCCAAAATTGACCCTTGCTAAAACTACCAGAGTATCTCGTTGCCTGTGAAGTGAAAAAATAGAGAGTATAGAGAAGAATCGGTTAAGCATCAACTGCTGTCCCCAACCTGCAAGGACTTTCCGCGCCCGCGAAACCGATCAAGACATTCGCAATGTCTGAAGAGTAGCATCCTTGAACCGACAAAGTATTCTCAAGTGGTCCACCATCATATGAGCCAGAGTTGTAGATTCTAGCAGCAATATACACAGCCTGAGCATCCGAAGCTCCAGATTTCGCAAGCGTCTGCTTCAATCCATCACCACTCGCAGTACCAGAGGTTCCATCCTTAATCATCTGCTTGATCTGGGATTCTGGACATGGAGCTGGAGTATTGAAGCAAGTTCCTTCACCGTTGTGATCTTGCATGAGTCCAGGGTTGAAGACTGAGCCATCGGGTGCGAAGGTCGATTTAACGCGAACGCAGCCAGTTGACTCTTCCATGATGGTCGCGAGGATAAATCGAGCGTCAACTCCGCTACTTGCTGATTCGGCGAGAATGGCGGCCTTCATCTGAGACATCTCGGCTTCGGAGTTGTCAGCGTGATTTTGCGATGAACAGGATTTGGCCATGATAGGCTTTTGACGAGCCCACCTAAGTTTGATCAGTATGCTTATGGTATGGATTTATGTTCAGTTTTAACATACATATCTTCAAATGTAATCCACTTGCTCTTTGCTGGCCATCCCTGGGCAACACTTCCATCTCCTTTGAATTTCTTGTATGTGACTGGGCCGGTAGATGGAGATCCACCACCTGAAGTTGGTGTCGATGAAGACTTGGTAGATGAGGTTTTGGTGGAAATGGTTGGCGTCGTGCCAGTAGCTACTGTAGTTGAGATTGCAGGAACCTGGACAGATGTTGGGCTAGATGCTGCTGCAATTGCAGTCGAAGGATGCCACATTCCATCGTCAAATATTTTTGTGGTAGAAACCCCAACACCCTGTGCTACAGGAAGGGCCAAAGATTGAGAAGCAAGTGAAAGCAATAGCAAAAGCGCAGAAGTGAAAGCCATCTTGTTGATGAGAGAGAATAAGACGGAGAGTATTTGAAAAAGGAACGTATGTGTCTGAAGGAATGTAATGAACCTGTAGAAGGCGTTTGGATCTGATTGCTGGATGAGAGAGAGAAAACGAAAGACAGCGAAGAAATCGCCTCATACATATACTGAACCACAACAAACCCCCTGGGGTAGAAGCAACTCGACGCCACCAGATTTGAAACTGTAAACGCGGAGAATTTCTTTCAGCAGTACACCCACTTGGGAAAGTACGGCTAGGCCTCGAATGCTTCCAAGAACATCGTCTAGGCCAACCAGGTGTTGAGAATACATGAAGGTGCCATTCCAGAAGGCTCGCTTAGCCAAACCGAGCGAATGAGAAGAAAGAAATATAGTGTGGGTGTTTGTCTTTGTGCGTACCCCTGCAGGAGTCCCCGAGAGAACATACTGAATAGGAAAGACTTCAAAGATGTAAGGATCTGAGGGATTCGTCTTGTGAGTGACAAGGAGAAGATGCTGACATCAAGGGGTTGTTGGTTGGGGTCGAACGGGTGGTTTACCCAGATTTCAGGTCCCAACCAGTGGCGGCCAATTCAAATGCTGCATTCAACTACCCGAAGTAACCTGCATGCGAAAGCTGCAGGTTCGTGGATTTTGCAGCAGCTCGCAGCCTCATCCCCATCGTTTCTACGGGTCCCTTCAGCGGTACCTGGATGTGACTTGTGGCAAGTCCAATGAGGCTTGTGAGTGGTAGTTGGGGCAGTTTGGCAGTTAGCAAGAGTGGAAAGAAAGTCTTGTCATTTCTCGCTTCTCTTGGAGCTGATGAACCATATCAGCCGTGATAAGGAGATTTTCAGGGGCACATTAACACACACGTTCCTCACTCAAATTACACTGTACGAAGGTACCGGTAGGGCGATCGTTGAGCCTCAAAAATTCAAGGCACGTAAAATTGAATTAAAAACATACAATTCAATGTTGAAATAAAAACTGACCTGCTTAGCTGGCTGGGCATGCACAGGAAATTGAGTTTGGCCGCATCCTACAGTGACCTTACTCAGCCTCCTTTCGTACTATCGTGAGAGGAAAAAACCCCAGCTTTCCTCTGAGGCTCGAAATCCAAGACAATAATAACTCGTACCTGATGAGCTCCGTTCCAGTCTGATATCATCAGAATCCCCATCGCAGGCCTGCGATTGAAAGGCTTCAATTACGACGTGCCCATCGCTGACTCAACATGTCCTTTCCACGGTGCGATGGGCCGTCGGTATTACTTCTACAACATCATCTTAAGCTCATCTGCCCCTCGAATCCTTCAGGCCAGGCCATCGCGAGGCATAAGGCGGGTGGGCGGCCGGCCTTGAGGGCCCCCTTGTCGAGGCTGGAGAGCGGATAGCGCTATACCGAGTGGTGCTGATGAGGGTGAGAATGAGACTGACCTCTGTCTCTCAGGCTAGAGTTGCTGCGGTTGTCTGAAGTTGGTCGTCCTGTGCAAATTTGCGACCTCAGGCTCACGATGTCATTTCTGTGCTACCAGTAGATGGACGAAGCTGCGATTGGACAATTGCCGATCTGGCTTCCCCAACGTCTGATCCTTCAATTCGAGTTCCTCTTTACTGTATAATAGTACCTCTCCACCACAAGCGAACGTTTACTTGAACCATGTAACAGATACCAAATAACCTGCAAATCCACCTTTCTTGCCGCAGCCTCAATCTATTCCAAATTTCGTTGGCAATCTACAACACCAACACCGCAACCCCCCCCCCATCAAATCTCCCACCAACATCCAAACACTTACTCGCGCCGATCACTCACCATCCTTTCAGTTTCATTTCCAGTCCTGCACTCCATCTCTTTTCTCCTTTCTCTTTGTTAGCAAAAATTCTATTCCGGCAAGAAAGAACGTCGTATCGATAGCGAAACATGGTACTACTACTGTATGCAAGGCAACTTCCCGTCCATTTGCGGGGTAAAGGATCAAATACTGTACTTCAGGTCCGTAAATAGGAACCGACCAACCCAACCAACATGCAAAGAAACATGCATATTCAATAACCGAGTGCAAGGCACAATCTTTAACTGATGTCGTCACAGTCGTTTGTCACCGAATTCTCGAAGGATTTGTATTCCGCGTTTCAAGACATGTTGGTAGTAACGTTAACCCCTCAAAAGGAATCCAAGTAGTGATACCAATCCCATCGGGGGAAATTTTTGAGCGTGTTTGAAGAGGGGAATCTGACTAACCAAATACTCGAGTATGGTGGCTTGGACGTAACTTACACTGAGAATACCATGAGCATAGAGCTTTCAACAGGCTACCTACCTATCTCGAGAGAGATATCTCTCGCTATTTCCCTGCGACCCTCGGAATCTTAGTTTTACAAATTACTAAGTAGCAAAGAATAGCGAAAGAAAGAAAGCGACAAACTCCTACAGTAGAGATCAATAAATCAGTCAGTCAGGCAGCCATCCAACACCACCACCACCACCCCCACCACACCCATAACCCCCCAAACAACCAAATCATAAAACCCAACCCAGAACTCACAACACCAAATCATCAACTCCTCCACACCATCTAATCCCAAAAAACTACAGTATCTATATATCTACCCAGCCAATCAACACCACTCTGACCTGTCATCAAAAGACAGACTAACCAAACTCAGGCTTACGAATCAAGCCTTTCACAAAATCTTATATCCTCGGATTCAAGGACTGTTACTGTACGAAGGCTATTTGCGTTTGTTGCACGTCGTGAAATCTTAGTGGTGCTTGTTATGGTTTGAGGATTCTGCTTGACTCTTGAGTCTTGGGATAAGGATGGATGGATCTTGTGTTCTTTGGGTGGAGGAGAGAATGGGTTTATAGGAAGTTACCACCTGTTGTACTTTTCTCGCAGAGTGCGGGAGACCGAGGAACTGCTGGAAGTACGCTTTGTATTCCAAAATTGGAGGACACAAGTAAAAGTCCATCATCATGTCGAACTACTAAAGAAGCAGAAATAGTGGTATAAAACATCCCAAACGCCAAGAAAACATTCTCCTCTATATTCAAAAACTCCTAATACCAATCATAAAATCCATCAGATTCTAACTTCCCATCTCTCGACACCAATTCCTCCCAGCCTGAACATTAAATTCACACAGCCAAGGCTCCAAACCCATTCCAATAAATCCTGCCACACAAATCCCCGCACTGTCACTTACGCTAGTCGCACCCAGACTGAACTCCCTCTCGCCCTCCGGAACCTTCTCCATGATCTCTGCAAAGGTATTTACATATACCGCTCCACCCAGCAATCCTTCCCAGAATATGATCAGGAAGACAAGATACACAGAGGGAATCCAGAAGTACATTGAGTGAGTAAGAAGAAGGATCAGATTGAGAATCTGTAAGAAGGTGGGTGGGTAGAGCTGGTGGAGACGGATGAAGGGGGTGGATGAGCGAGCGACGAAGACGCCAAGTTGATAGAGGAGGGCGTAGAAGGGGTAGAAGGAGCGGTATGCTTTGAAGGGGGTTGAGGGGAGGGGGAAGAGAAGTGTGGGTGTGACGCCCTGATTGATTGTGTATTCGCCAACGTAGACTAAGAAGAGGGGGAGCATGTAGGGGAAGAAAAGGAGACGAGCGCGGCGGAAATTGTCTTTGAATGTGTTTCTGGTGCGGTGAGAGGCAGTTGGAGAGTGTGGGCGTGGTGAGTGGGTTCTGTATGCTTCTGATGTGGTTGAAGGGCCTGGGGCTAGAAGTGATTCAGAAACAGCGGAAATGGGAAGAGTAGAAATAGTTTGGTCGTCGAAATCTTCTCGTATTATGGTCGGTGGTTCATCGTTTGGCAAGTTCGTGTAGTCTTTTGCCATGGATGCCCGTTTCAAGGGCCCAAGTGGTAAGATGAGGAAGAACGATATAAGCATGATGAAGGGCAAGCAGGCACACACCATCAAAGACGTCTTAACCTTGAGAGCCAATGTGCTTGTCAAAAAGACATATATGCCCGCCCCAGCAAGGCCAGCCCCTCCTGTTCCTGAGCCCCACGCCGCCAAACTGAAGGAACCATAATAATGTGTCAATCCTAGGAAACTCAGCTCTCCAGCACCACTACTTAGACTCGACAATGCCACCCCAAAGAGTTTTACTGGTACAGAGTTGGGCGTGAGAGCAATTATAAACATTCCTCCTACTGAAAGGCCAGTCATAACAAGTACACGCAGCCGATATGGGACATGATGAATAAAGTAAGGTGCTACGAGTTTCGTGAAGAAGGACGGGAGGACATCTGCGAGAAGGACAGTTGATTTTGGGACATCGGGACCGACAAGATCTTGGGCAGCAGAGAGGATTATCACATATGAAAGGTTATTGATCAGGCCTATTAGTGGGTGTTAGTGGTGTTTGTGTTCTTGGAGAATTATATAGATAAGGATTATAGGTATTCCGTTTTCCGCATTCCCACGTCGAGGAGAAGACATACCAAACAGCCAAAAAGCTGCCAATACCGATGTATCTGCGCCACTGAACAATCCCTTGAATCTGGCTTTGTACATGGCCCATGATGAACCTGGTGAGCCTGGGAGGGGGAGCAAGCCAGAGGAAGATGGTGATCTGGAAAGCATCGCAAGGTAGATGCAGATGCAGATGTGTTGGCAGATGGGCGGATGGGTCAGCAAAAAATGCCTTCAAGGCCCCGCAAGCCCTCTTGGGTGTTCGAGATTCAGTTGCAGATGTGGTCGATGTGCGTTAAGTGTGGTGTTGTCAATTACCAGGGCGCCATATACGGGCGTGGTGTCCAATATTGTACTGCACTAGTACTGTAAAAGGCCATTAAGGGCGCCCGGGAAGTGAGGTGTGGCTGGAATATGGGGTTTCTATCCCTGTCAGCAAAGCCCATGCCCATGTGCAGGTGGATTAGCGAGGCGGGCGAGGTGAGGGGTTGGGGTGCAGGCGAATAGCGTCACTAGTACAAAGTACTCGTACGGAGCTTCTACATCCCCCATTGCCCCATTTCTCCGTTCCTACAGCACATCACAGCCTCAGGTATAAGTACGCTGTGCGTTCTCGGTCTTGATATATTCTTTGCAATTGCCAAATCCAAAAGCATTCCTCTTCCTCTACCTATTCTTTCAGAGTCCTTCTCCATAGTGCTGCCAGCAAACATGACCGTTGTTGTAACCAAGAGGTTCACACCAGAGGTCTTGCTAGCTGCCCCTCGCCGCTCAGCAGCTACACCGAATCCTGCCGGAACTCTAGCTCTCTTCTCTGTCTCCTCATACTCATTCGAATCGCACAAGAAAAGTAACGAGCTTCGGGTTCTGGATGTCAAGACCGGTCAGACACATCTGCTATGCAATGATCTAGGTGCCAGTGATCCAACTTGGGTTGGGGTAGCCAACCTTGCCTTGTGGTTGAAGGGTGCAGCGAAAGGCACAACAGAACTTTATCTTGCCAATGTAGATCGTTTGGAGTTGAAGTAGGCCTCCCTTCTTCTTCAGAATCCAATTACTAACCCTAGCAGGCCGAAATTGGTTACCACCTTCAATGGGTCTGTTTCGAACCTCAAAGCCATCGCACTTAACGACGAGACCATAGCCATCGTTGTCACTGCTCTAGCCGCACCTGATGGCACACTATACAATTCTGAAATGTCTGAAAAGCCCAGGTCTAGTGGCAGAGTCTATTCGAAGCTATTTGTTCGCGAATGGGACGCGTACATCACAGAAAACAAAAGCTCCATTTGGTACGCAAATATATCTCTGCAGGGGGGTCTCAATGCGGCCGCAGGACCTTTGAGGAACGCCTTGGCTGGTCATTCAGTTACTCTCGAGTCCCCAGTTCCTCCTTTTGGTGGAACGGGAGACTTTGATATCAGCAAGAATGGAATTGTTTTTGTGGCAAAAGATCCGAAGCTTGATCCCGCAAATCATACAAAAACGGATCTTTATTATATTGCCTTGAAAACATTCGACGAATTTCAGTCTCCACCACCAATTCTGATCAAGACTGGAAGTCTAAAGGGATACAGTAATGGACCAGTATTCTCTCCCGATGCCAAGTCTGTCGCTTTCACGAGAATGAAGAGTGACCAGTATGAAAGTGACAAACCAAGATTGCTATTGGTGCCAGACATAACAGATACAGCCAATGTCCAAGAATTCTATGAAACCTCGGACGGAGAGGGCGGATGGGATTTGAGAGCAGAAAACATCGTCTGGAGCAAGGACGGTGAGGAGCTTTACGTTACAGCAGAAGAAAATGGCCGAGGAAAACTTTTCAAGCTTCCTTCTTCTCCCCGGCATGCGAAAGATCTTCCTATTTCGCTTACAAATGATGGATCTGTTCAGGAAGTCTCCGTTTTGCCCAATAACGAGCTCTTCGTTAACAGTACTTCTCTCGTAGAGAACAGTATGTACTCTATCATCGATCCCAAGGATCCTAAGAAACGCTCAACTGTCTCGTCAAACACCAAGGGCGGCTTATTATTTGGTTTGTCACAAAACCAGGTAGATGAATTCTGGTACAAGGGCGCAGGAGAATATAATGTGCACGCTTGGATCATCAAGCCATCTTTCTATAAAGAAGGAGAGAAATATCCATTGGCATACTTAATTCATGGAGGCGTAAGTCCTTTCCCCCACCTATATTTCCTATTTCCAACGGGCCATAACAAGCAATTTAAGCAATTTCTTGCTCTGCTCATTGTTTCCCTACATATTTTCATTATTTGTCGGCTTTATTGCTGACTCTTTATTAGCCGCAAGGAGCTTGGAATGAATCCTGGTCAACAAGATGGAATCCCGCCATCTTCGCTGAGCAAGGTTATATTGTCGTAACTCCCAATCCAACCGGCAGTACAGGCTACGGAATGGCATTCCAAAATGGCATCAGGAATAATTGGGGAGGTCGCCCATACCTGGACCTCGTCGCTGGGTTTGAACACATAGAATCCAACTTCTCCTACATTGACACAACTCGAGCAGTAGCCCTAGGAGCTTCTTACGGTGGTTACATGGTAAATTGGATCCAAGGCCACCCTCTCGGCCGCAAATTCAAAGCGCTAGTAACCCACGATGGAGTTTTCAGTACTCTAAACCAGTACTCTTCAGAAGAACTATTCTTCCCCCACCACGATTTCGGCGGAACTCTTTGGGAGAACAGAGAAGGCTACGAGAAGTGGGATCCAGCGCAGCATTTGAAGGAATGGGCTACACCACATTTGATCATTCATAATGAATTGGACTATCGACTTCCTATTAGTGAGGGTCTGGCGCCTTTTAATGTACTCCAGACCAAAGGGGTTCCGAGTAAGTTTTTGACATTTCCCGATGAGAATCATTGGGTCTTGAAGCCAGAGAACTCATTGGTGTGGCATCGGGAGGTTCTTGGATGGATCAACAAGTATAGTGGCGTTGCGGATGAAGAAGGGAATTTGGCGAAGGGTGTTGCTGGGATCAAAATTTGAGTAAATATCATGGGTGACGAAATTAGTGGTGATTTGGAGATTGATATTGTGCCTTTCTTGTTTATATTTGTAGTGAAGTATGGAATTTAATGTTTTCTGATGTCTCTGTTCTGTTCTTGTTGTTTTCCTAGCCTTATAAGTCCTGTGTTTGCAGCAACTGACTACTAGCTCTATTTCGTCCCGCTCGGACTAGTAGCACAGGATTGTGTGAATGTCGAAAGCAAAGGAATGAAATGAAATGAGACTGAACTGCTTCTAAAAGGTAGATATCGAAGCCCGGAAACGGGAACTAGAAGTCGAATGGTGACATGTTGATCGAGTCGCAGTACAAGTAAGCACAGCACAGTTAAAAGCATATGAAATCTTGCTTTATAGAGAGCAAAGTCCCTGGCTTGTCGGTTAAAGATTCCACGGGTTTTACAGTACTATCCGAGTCAACTCCCAATAGTCAAATGTATGTACGTACGTACCTGATAACTAATCGAGTACTCGTTGCTAAAAGCGGTTTATCTTCATGTCGTGGAGAAAAGAATAGAAAGATCGTAGCGATAAGTTACTCGATGTTCAGTAATCTGATAACCTTCCCATCCTCCCCTAAACGCAGCGTTTAAGATTCGAGTAGTGAACATCACTACTCATCTCAACTCAAGGAAAACACCAATCCATACTCAATCAACTCAACTCGAGGAGTTGAGTAGTTAAGTAGGTTTGTTTCAACGCTACTGTAATCTTACCTCAACTATCCAATACCATCTGAACGCTCTACTCTACAACCCCCACGAATCCCATAGATAGACAACCATCAGTACAAGCACAGCAAATCAAAACAGAAATACCAAAACACCAAAACACCATCCCACAACTCACCTCCCACCACGAAATCCCCCCACCAGTCCATCCCTCGCATCCCGTTCATATCCGTCCGCCCCACCCAAAAACCTTACGCTGCCCCTCCTCCCACAACCCACGCCGACAGCCAGCCAGCCAGCCCATCAAACGACACCACCCGAGTCCCGACCACAGCCCATCCGAAAAAAAACCAAACAACAACAACAAAAGGGAAAAAGAAAAGACACGAACTCCCACCGGCCCCCGAGTGGGATCCAAACCGCGACATGCAACAAAAAAAACCCCTTCCCTCCCTTTGCCCCTCCCCTCCCCCACCTCCTTCCATCCCATAAAACCAATCTCCCTCACCTCGTCACCCACATACCAGTCCAAACATTTCCACCCTCAAAAGCCAGACGCCACAATTGGAGGTGGGAGGGTTGCGAGGTGGACATTGCTTCTACCTCGTACTTCGTAAGTACTGTACACCATCCAATACTTTAGCTAGGGTCCTCGGCTCGGCGGGGTAAAATTCTCTCCCTCTCTCGGCCTTCCGGGAATCGGTAGCGAACCGGTGGGCGGAGTGAAAATAAATCCCGAGATCCATGGGATTGTGGCCCATTTGCTTGCCCTTCACGGCACAGCACAGCCTCACAAACCCAACCAACGACTTCAGGAGGAAGGGAGCAATCCTGCTCATTTGGTTATTGAGACTATTCTCTTGCTCTAGCCGTGAAACTCGAAACATCGCTACTGAAACTGGCTCTTGGACAAATACACCTACGGTGCAAAGCAAAGAGTCAAGCCCCACCATGATGAACAAGAACGATACCGTACGCTTTTCCGATCCTGAAATCTCGCTTATTCATGAAAAAATTGGAGAATCCTCTCTTCAACAGGTACGCAAACAGGATCTACAACTACAATTCGAAGCACTCTCAAAACACACCTCACGTCACCAATGAACCAAAAGGTTTTATTTTTGTTTTTTTGCATTTTGCCTCGATCTATAACAAATAGGACAACGCCAGTAACCACCTGCATTCGTTCCACCTTCAGCTCGTGACCAAGTGTCATGAATTCCGAAAATGAGATCGATGATGGTAGCTTCCTCAATGACCAATAAGCATCCCTAAATACAGTATGAGACGACGGAAAAGCGAGAAACATCCCCCAAGCATCTAATGCTCGAGATGTCATTTTTGCGCGAGAATCAATGAGCTGCATACCCATATGCAGCAACCTTTTTTGCCCCTAAATTATCCCTTTTCCTCACGCCACCGGGCGAACCAGCAGCGCTCACTATCACGTCCCTTTTGGAGGGGTCAAAGCAGTGATGTTTTCTTTAAACACCAGGTATGCAAAGACAGTGATGTACCAGAAGAAATGAAATTCGTTTGAATCGTTTAAATAAGATCAGCGACGTTCATTGGCATCTCCTCGATTTGAGTGCTGTAGAACTGTTCGATTTCTCTCATCATACGGACATCCTCGGCGGTGACGAAGTTGATAGCAACACCCTTTCGTCCGAAACGACCTCCACGACCGATTCTGTGGATGTAGTTCTCACGGTTGGCTGGGAGATCGTAGTTAATGACCAAGGAAACTTGTTGGACATCAATACCACGGGCCAAAAGATCAGTAGCGATCAAGACACGAGAAGAACCGGAACGGAACTCCTTCATAATCAGATCACGCTGAGTTTGGTCCATGTCACCGTGCATGGCGGAGACAGTGAAATCACGGGCAGTGAGCTTGTCGGTAAGCCAGTCGACCTTTCGGCGGGTGTTGCAGAAGATGACAGCTTGGGTAATAGTGACGGTCTCGTACAGATCGGAGAGAGTGTCCAACTTCCAATCCTCCTTCTCGACGGCGATGTAGAATTGCTTAATACCTTCGAGAGTAAGTTCGGCCTTCTTGACCAAGATACGGACTGGGTCGCGCATGAACTTGGTGGTAACCTCCAAGACATCTTGTGGCATGGTGGCAGAGAGGAGAACGACCTGGGTGGATTGTGGGAGGAGTTGAAAGATATCGTAGATTTGCTCGGTGAAACCACGCTTAAATTATTGTTAGTGTGTGCGAAAATCAGGGAGAGTGAATTTGTACTTACGGACAACATCTCATCAGCCTCGTCGAGAACGAACATCTTCATGGAGTCGGTCTTCAAGAAACGACGTTGGATCATGTCGTGGACACGACCTGGGGTACCGACAACGATTTGAGGACCCTCTTGGAGAGCCTTCATGTCGTCACGGACAGAGGTACCACCAATGCATGCGTGGCACTCGACGTTCATGAAGTCACCGATGGCGACAACGACCTTTTGGATCTGCTGAGCCAATTCACGGGTTGGGGCGAGGATCAAAGCCTGGCATTGCTTGACATTTGGGTCGAGCTTTTGAAGGACGGAGATGGAGAAGGTGGCGGTCTTTCCGGTACCAGATTGGGCCTGTGCAATCACATCGTGACCTTTTGAAGTTAGATTCGGATATCATGGTTTGATATAGAATTGAGACTCACCCTTGATGACTGGCATGATAGCACGAGCCTGGATGGCAGATGGACGCTCGAAACCATAGGCGTAGACACCTGCATTTTTGTTAACCCCACCAGCTCGTCCCAAAAAATTCTGCAAGTTGTAACCTACCTCGGAGAAGCTCTGCCTTGAGGTTCATGGTATCGAAGGAGTCGACGGTCTCGTCATAGTTGGACTCGATTTGACCTGGAGGACAATGGACATCAGCAACTTTTCTTTCAAAGGGGTAGGATGTAAATCAAGGGAGCCGTTGCTGGCACAGTGGTGTGCCAGCGCCAGCGTCCGCGCTTTGAGGGACATGCGCAAGATGCTTACCCTCTGGGATCTCTTCAAGACCTTTGTCAGCCATGATTGCGGTTTAGGTAGATGGAACTAGATCGCAAGCGCTGCTTGAGACCTAGAATTCGCAAATGTCGGTGGTGAAGGTGGGGTCGGAGGCGCAGAAAAATCTCTGAAAGAGACCTGCGACGTCGTGAAGGAAGCTGTTGTAAGTGTAAGACTAGAATCCAGACTCTCGAATCTCGAGAGTTGTGTCGGTTCTAGTGGTTGTGTAATGTGTGATTGTGTGTTTGTTGTTGTGTGGTATGTCGGATTGATGGAGGAGGGAGAGGAGGTCTTAAGTTGGGGACAGGATGCTCTTTTTTCTACAGTAGCGCGGGCGGGCCAAAGTTTAGCGAGGGGCGGGACCAAAATTTTTGATTTTTGATGCGAATAAGAATTCACTACGATGGGTCGTGCCTACCTTAGGTAGGTGGATAAAGATAGTGAGCACTATAACCGACGATGTTACTCTTTTAGGCCTAGTCTTCTATTTTTTCCGTCATTTGATAGCCCTATCGTGAGGCTATTCACGTTGAATCTGCTTCATCTTTCCCCCTCTAACCCCTCTTCCACCCCCTCCAACGCAAGACCCACCCATATCTTGGAAAGCGGGCTGTGGGCACCTTCACCACGACAACTTAAATACATCAGAAAGAGACAAACAAACAGCCAACGACGAACTGTTCACTGACAAGATGAAATCATCCATACTTCCAGCGGATGTTTGCGACGGACTTAACACAAAGACGTCCATCCATCCCAGTGGTGGCGCTGACCTTGAGTCACAACAAGAGGCGTCTATGGGTAACTTGCTGGAAGAGTCACCTCTGACGATTCCCATTCATCCCTTAGCGGTCAAGCCGACTGGGAACTTGTATACGGCTACTTCAAATGCCAGAACTTCTATTGGCTCATTTCAACTATTCCCTGATGAAGTTATTGCAATTTTCTTGGAATATCTTGATGCCAGCCAATTGTGTTTGCTGGGGTCTACATGCAAGTTTCTGTATGCTTTCTGTAGATCAGATGACGTGTGGAAGACTCTGTTCATTGAGTAGGTGATATCGTTTTTTTGTCATAGCAAACTGGTGGGATTTTGGAATTTTATTTGCAAGTAATTACCATACTAATTGACATTCAGATCACCAAGATCCTTAAGTGGTTTTTTCGTCTGGCGAGGAACATGGCGCTCTACATTTCTTTCCCTGAGTAAAGAACATCTCTCACAGATTCAATGTGACAATGTATTCTCAGATGTCTTATTCAGACCGTTTCTCTGTACCCACACATCGTTGCTTCCATACAGTTCAAACATCCCTGCTAAAAATGCAATTCCTCGCCTCAAGAACCTCTCTCCGTCAGAATTCTCAGACACTTGGAGCGACAAACCCTTTATTCTCACAGAACCAGTTCGCCAATGGCCAGTCTTCAAGACCTGGGATATTGAGTACCTCTTGGAGCAATATGGGGATGTCAAATTCCGAGCCGAAGCAGTGGATTGGTCTTTGAATACCTACGCCCGTTACATGCGCAACAGTGCCGATGAAAGCCCTCTCTACCTATTCGACAGAAGCTTCGTCGAGAAGATGAACCTCCAAGTCGGCAAAGACTCACCATCCTACAATGTTCCGGAATGCTTTGGCGAAGATCTCTTCGCGGTCCTCGGCGACCAACGACCAGACGACAAATGGCTTATCATCGGTCCAGCCCGCAGTGGTTCTACATATCACAAAGATCCCAATGCTACAAGTGCATGGAATGCAGTCTTAAGAGGCTCCAAATACTGGATCATGTTTCCTTCTGGCCCTTCGAGTCCACCACCACCAGGGGTATACGTTTCAGAGGACCAGAGCGAAGTCACTAGCCCTCTTAGTATTGCAGAATGGCTTCTAGAATTCCACGCCGAAGCTAGAAGGACACCAGGTTGCTGTGAAGGCGTGTGTGGTGAAGGAGAGGTTCTCCATGTTCCTAGTGGGTGGTGGCATCTAGTAGTAAATCTTGACGACAGCATTGCTATTACCCAAAACTTCGTTCCCCGCAGTCACTTACCCAGCGTTATCTCCTTTATGAGAGACGACACATCCGATCGGATTTCTGGATTTAAGAAAGACGTCACTGATCCTTATGGACTTTTCATAGATCAGATGAGAAAACAGCATCCGGATTTGTTGGAGCAAGCACTAGAAGAGTTGACTAAACAGGCTGAGGGTAGGAAGAGAAAATGGGATCTGGCAGTTGGGAAGGAAGAAGATACGAACGGTGGATTCAGTTTCGGCTTTGGAGATGATAGTGATGAGGAAGTTCCATAGCAGAGATTTAACTGAAAATAGACATTGAATTGTTAGCGTAAGTTAACGTAAGAAGTTTCTAGTATGGTCTTCCTTTCAGTGATCTAAAACTAAAATATTCATACATTTTACATCCGCTCCATGCAAGCCTCGCAAGCAACAATAGTAAAATAGCCACCAACTCCAAACACCAATACCCATCCCAATTCCAGCGCCATCTAAGTACAATTCTACAATATTCGCAATTGTGGTACAACGCTCCTTTCAGGATCGCGTAAACTCCCTTCCATACTTCCCCTTCGATTTTACCGGCACGCACTCACTCACACAAGTCCAGGGCCAGTCCATCTTATCCAACCCAAGCAACCCCACAAGCCAACTCCAAAGCAATAAACACCATCCTCCTACTTCCTACATCCTACTTCCTCACCGCCCCAAAATTCGTCCTAATCTTCTTCACCGCACTCCCCTCCCCATCACTATCCTCCCCAGTCTTCTTATTCTTCTTCCCAGCACTCATGCCCATCCCCGAGACGGACCTCGCACTCGTCGGCGTCGCTTGACTCGAGCCGCCTTCTCCTCTTCCAAGATTGGTGGATATGGGCGTCGGCACGTTCGCAGGTAAAGGCGTCGAAGTCGCTGTGTTACTTGGGGAATCCTGGGGTAGAGAATAGTTTGATCAGCACTACTACTCACAATTGCTCCCAAACCAGAACCAAAACCAAACAAGATAAAAGAACCAAGCAAGAACGAAAGAGGAAAACCTACAGCCGGCCCAAAAGAAACACTACACCGACTGAAAACCCTATTCCCCTCCACCACATTCCCCTTCCTCCGTCCCGCACCCGCCACCGCCCCCGTGCCTTTCGTATACCCCTCAAAGCCAATGATGATATTCCCCGCGGGCGTATCCTCTAGATACTCCGTCTCATTCTTATATATGAGTTCCTCCGTGGCTTGCAGGTTCCGCTCCAGGATCTGTTTCCGTCGGAGCAGCTCTTTGAGGTGCTGCTTGGTGCGGTCGTAGAAGGGCTGTCCTGGGATGTCGGTGTTGGTGCTGGTGGTGTTGGGTGCGGGGAGGGAGGCCGCGGGGGGTGGTGCTGTTGTTTCTGCCATTTTCGGGGGGGAAATTTGGTTTGGAGGAGTTGGGAGGTTGTGGATTTTGAGGGGTGTGTGAGCTTTGGATGGGACGACGCGACGGATGGTGCCAAGGCCTTATCGGGAGCTTCGCTATCGCGTGTGGATGTAGTCCCGAGGTCGTACAAGTACTGAAGTCTTACTACTGGCCTAGGAGTATATAAGATTAGAGTCTTACGAGTAAAGTGAAATTTGCTAATCAGAGAATAAATTAATTTTAGATTAGTTACCTTCTTGCCTACTCATTAGATTCTCAAGCTCCCTACAACCACCTACATTCACCCAGGCAACTACCAAATTACCCCATTCATCCACTCACTTCCCCCTACAGGTTTCCTACATAACCACAAACATCATCTCACCCTAACAACACCCAAAAACAACATGTTAACCCAATAGCACTCTATTGCCTCATTACGCTAGGCATGTAAAACCAACACAATACCACATAATAAAATACACATACAGTACAATACTACAATCCCAAACAAACACTAAGAAAAGACACAGTTCATCTACTTCCTCATATCCTAAGCGCATCAAGGGGAGGGAGGAGGATTTTGGGCGGATTTTCGCTACTGAATATTTTGTTGTTTTAGGACAGCGAAACCATACCTGCATGATCCACTTCACTTCTCTAGGAACGGTAGAGCAATATACAAATTTCCACCATGGTATGATTACTTAACCTTGGGCCATGAGATGAGAGGCATTAAAAGCTAATAAACCGTTTACAACAAGATAGACATCGAATTATGATCTTGTCCATACTTGTTCCATCAAAACAAACACATCTTTCCGGACCAATAAACCCACCAAGTGTAAACATCACAGTATATCAAATCAAGGTCAAATCACATCACATCACCATCAAATCATCTCAATGTAAAAATGTATCTCAATTCTGCTTCCTATGCTAATCCCAAACCCAGCGCGGTACACCTCAAAAGAAAAAAACCAGAAAAGGAAAAAGAGTAGGTCCGAGCAGGTTCCTCATTTGCACGTTAGCCTGAGCCTTTCTCCAGGGATTCAATACTAGATTTTCTCATCTTCTTGATCTTCTCCTTCAGCAGCTTCTCGCGAAGCTCGTTGGCTTGTTGTTGTGGACTCTTCAACTGGTTATTCATCCGAAAGTCAGCCATTATCAAGCATGTCAATCTTTTCCCTCCAAAATATAAACTTCTCCCCCATGCCGCTGAGTAGGAAAGCGATGCTTCATTATATATTATGAAGCACTACCAACCTCTTCCGGTACAGCTACTCGTTCTTCTTCCTTCTCTTCAGCAGCACTTGGTGGGGAAACACGGTCACTCCGGTCATCGGATTCAGCTCTTTTGGCTTTTGGCGGCGGGCCTCGTGAAGAAACAGAGGAAGTGTTTCGTCGCCTCTTTGCCGGTTCATATCTTTCCATCGAACGGCGACGTTTTCGATCTCTCCCACCTCTGCTAGAACTTCTTGTTGAACTACGGCGTCTTCGTCGAGGGGGGGTTGTGCTACGGCTGTTGCTTCGAGTTAGCCGTCGTTCGTCATTTTCAACACTCTTACGAGCAGGAGTCCCTGTCTCTCTATCGTCCGGCGTAGGACTTATGTCTCTACTGTCGGTTGTTTTGCGAATAGGGCTACGGCTGGGTGACCGAGAAATAGAGCCAGGCCTGGTTCTCGCTCTCGATACAGATCTGGCTCTAGATTTTGATCTGGAACTCGGTACTGAACTAGAACTTCTCCGACGTGCTCTTCTTGGTGGTGGGGAACGGCTGATTGATTCAGAAGTAGCTCTTCGTCTCTTGGAGGGTCGAGGAGATCGTGAATGTGAGCTGTCAGACAAAGTTGGTGATCTCCGACGACGGTTCCCACGATCAGGACTTCTAGCTCTACCTCTTCCGCCCCGTCCTCTATATGTGGTTCGTCTATCTGGTGATCTAGATCGAGATCTGGATCTGGATCTGCGTCTTCGAGGCGGAGAACTAGATCTGGATGGTGAACGATAACGACGTCGAGGTGGAGACCGGGAGCGCGAGTTTGAAATTGAGCGACTATGTGAAGGTGAGCGAGAAATTCCCCTTCTGATATCTCGTCGGTCATCGCGTCTAGGTACTCCACGTCCACGAGGCACATAGGTATCAGCTTCTCGAAGAGGAGGTCGGAAGGAGCGATCTCTGGAATCAGGACGGCGTCTTGGAGATCTTGAATATCGCGGAGCACGACGATCCATGTCTCTTCGAGGGGGCCCTCGATCAAAGTCCCGATTCCTATCATCACCACGTCCCCCTCGACCGCCTCTCCAGCTATCACCCCTTGGACCTGGCCCTCCTCCGCGACCACGATCTCCCCTTTCCCGGTTTCGGATTGTATTAATGTCGCGCTCTCGAGTTTGTTCATCGTCGCGACGCTTGCGGGCTAATTCTGCGGATTTCTCTGCTTCAATCTAGATACGAGTTAGTACAGGAATGAATTGGAAGGCTCAGAGAGAGATGGAAGTACCTTTTCCTGAATCAGTTCCAACTTCTTGGCCTCGAGTAACTCCTTGGGAACGCCCTGCGGATTACTCTGCGCGCTCAAACACAACTTCCACAATTCCTTACAGAAGCTCGCAGTATCCTTATCCAGGAATCCCGTAAGCTGTATCTGCATCGTCTTGATATCCGGCTGGAAACCATTAGCTCAGGACGTGACCTTCGGGAGGTAGTAGAACTCACGAATCGGGCACCTTCAATCAGGTTGTAGCATAATTCAATGACCACATCATCTTCATTCCCCAGGATTCCTGATATCTTACTTGCAATCCATCTGCCAACACATTAGCAACATGATTCGCGAGCTTATATTAGGAGCTTGGGATAGCGTACTTCTTCATCACCTCAGCATTGACCTTTTGCATGTCAACCTTCTGATTGAATTCTGGCGGAAACTTGGTAGATTTTAGAAGCTTTGCATCCACAGAGGTTGCCATTTTTGCTGTCGTGGCGCACTTATTGTGCGACAATCTGATAAAGTTGGAGAGTAGATAAGGTGAGGTCGAGAATCCAAAACCCAGAAGCTCGTCACAAAAGTCAAGGTAAGCGCCGATATCAAGCCGAGCCGGGTCAGTGTTCCGACTTGGCTTCGCTAATCAAATGTTGAAGAGGGCCGAGTGAATCTAAAATAAAAACATATGAGAGTGAAAGCAGCCTGGATTTGCTGAAGCTCTGGTAGTCAGACTATGTCCACTAATGATGTAGAATGCACCTCTTTTAAAGTTGCGGACAAGAACTCTACAATCTTCTAGGTATGATGCATTCGAAGAAGTCATCCATGTAACCGTGTTTATGGATATGGCAAGAGCGAGAGGATCAAGCAACCTCATAAACAAAAGAGTATTACGAGGTCAGACCCAATTAAGGTAGTTTAATTCTATAGCCACTTCTCCCACCATCCTGGATACAAGTCAATCTATATATTCCTACTTCTATTCCTACATAGGTGCCCAATGTCATGGCTTGGGAGCTCATCTGGACGACCAAGCCGAGGGATCATCCATCCCAAGAAGAAGCAATTGCACCGACCGAAACCCCTAAAGACCAAACCCACAATGTCTCGCAAAACCAAAATCTCTATCGGCTGGCACCTGTTCAAAGGCACACGAAAGTGCGCCCACCCTCTTCACAAGTAAAGCGAAAACCTCTTCCATCATCCTACAAGCCGACCAGAGCTTCTCACACCAGGGAAGCCAGAAAACCAAAGGCTAGGACATATCAGATCCCCAACGCAGTATCAGGATCAAAGTCGCCACTTCGAACAGATTCCTATTTCATCTCTTCCACACCCAATAATGAAATCCTACCAAACGCCTCCGCCGAAACTCGCGAGGGAGTTTCCAGATCCTATCATCACCAAACTACCTACTGCAAACAATGTTCCCTTCCACTCAACGATCCATTTCTGGACAACATAACAACCACCTTCACCCCAGTACTCGCTGCCCTAGATTCCACAGCAGACGACCACAAACACGGACATCAAGATTTCTCTCTTCCCCAAATCCCAACAACACCTCTGGAGTTTGCGCAATTCCCATACAGTCGTAAGGGATCCTTTGATACTTCGATGATGACTCTGATTCAAACTCATCCAGATACGCCAATTGGGGGATATGAAGCAGCACCTATGGCAATCATCTATCCCGTGTCGAGTCGAAGGGTAGTAGATAAGAGAAGACGATACGAAACCCCAAGAATCGAGATATCTCCACCAGAAACCACTTACAACACAGGAAAAAGAGAACAACTCCGCTCCAACTCCAGCTACGAGTACCAGAACTACGAAGCCCTCGTCGACGGAAACATCTCGCACTCGCAATCCTCGCACTCCTCGGGGAACACCTACTGCTGCAGCCTGGGAAAACAAGAGAAACCAGTCACTCCAATCGACCGCCGGGATTCCTGCTTCGCCGCCGAATGCCCAACCCACGTCGAGAAATGGATCTCAGATGTAGACAACAATGGACCTCCAATCCCCGCCACAGACGGCGCCAACACCCCACCCCTAACCTCCGCATCCGACCCCCCCATAACAGCCATCCACCACGACACAACACCACCAACAGCACCTCTCCCCATCCCCGTCGAAACACCCGCTGCAGCCCCCGCACCCGAGCTCCCCGAGCCATCAAAAGTAGACCAAGCCACCACCAAAGCCAAAAAGGCACTAGCCAAGAAGAGAAAGGCAAAACAGGGACTGAGGAAGTTCAGGAAGGTGATATTCCGTAAGACCGTCCTGAAGGTGGTCTTGGGGAGACAATTGGCGCAACCTACGGCTGATTTGTTGAAGTTGGTTGCTGAAGGGGTTCCGTTTGATCCTCCGGATGTGATGGCTCTTGCGAAGCCTCCGATTGATGCTCCTGTGCCTGTGGATGCGGTGCCGACAGATGCTGTTCCTACAGGTGCTTTGCCGGTGTGATGTTGAGATTGGTGGATTCTGTTTGTGATGATTGCCTAGGAAGGATAGAGCCTGGTACTAAGCAGACTTTATAGACAACTTTGGTTGCTTTGAGAATATGGTAATAGGCGAATCAGTGTGATATGGAAAAGGGGGTAAACAGGAGACTAGCTCAAATTGGAAATGACCGAACTCTGCTCTAATAATAATATTCTTCAACACAAGAGACCAATTTGAAACCTGCAATTCGGTCAGAAACATTAACTTTTATTAAAAATATCATATGCTAAACGCTGAAAAAGAATCAAAACCGAAAACCGAAAGAAGGACTTGGAAAACCACCGCCGACAAATGAGCCAAAAAAGGGGGTATAACCGATTTTGCAAGCCCGTTTAATGCTCCGAACACCTCCTTCCCACCATCCCAGCGCCATAACAATTCTTTTTCTATCCTTGACCAAAAAACTCCATGCCACCACAGCGGCTAGACCTGGAGTTTCCCATTTTGTGTATTACCATTACCCATGATCCCAGTAGCAAGCCTTTCCCTCATTGATCCCATATCGTGACACTTAAATATACAGGTTCGTCCTCGTTCACGATGACATGTGATTTCTGTTGTTAGGTGTATTTTGCGCGAGAGGCTCGCTCTTTTTCTTCGGCGCTCTTTGCGGTGTATACGTCGACTACTTTATCGACTCGGGATTGGGAGCGGGAGAGTCCGTTATCGCCCATCTTCTGGAAGGCGCCGCGCATTTGGTATAGTTCTAGGAGTTTCCTTGCGCGTGCCATATCTTCGTCTTGCTGTTGTAATTGTCAGTCGCATCCTCAATCGATATAAGAATCAAGATGAGGCATCAAAAAGGAACAGATGAAGATGAAGATGAAGTGGTAAAAGGGATACTTACAGGTCCAGCCGAACCCTCCTTGTTATTCGGGGTCACACTCCCACTCCCCGCATTACTAGAGTACGTCGAAAACCCCGAACCCATCCTACTTAACACCGGCATAGCTCTCGGAGTCGACGTCCCACTCATAGGTCCCCGGATGATTCTGCGTCCCAATTTGTCGAACTTCGGGGGCTCAGGCAGGATTGATCCCTTGGACTTCTTGCGCAGGTGGTTCTTGGTGAGTGCGTTGTTGGCATTGAGTAAGTTGGCGGCGGCAGATGGTTCCTGAACGGGAGAAAGGTGAGATACGGAGGAGGCTATGGAGGGACGTGTACGTGGTGGACTTTGACTTAGACCTGGACCGCTTTCGCTGGGAGAGGGACCGGTCCGGGAGATGGAGGTGGGAGGGGAGGAGACGGATCGTGAGAGAGGGGGACGAACTGTGCTTTGGAGGGTGGAGAGATCTGCCAGGATTTGGGAGAATTGGAGGGCTTCCATTGTTCTTTTTCTCTCTCTCTTTCTTTTGGTACTGAGAAAGTTGTTGCTCCGTTTGTGGGAGAAAGTGAATAGATTGCGTCTGTGGGAGATGACCAAGTGGCGAGAATTAAGTTTTCCTTTTGTAAGAGGACAACAATGCGGAGGGAGAGACGAGACGACAGGAGCTTGATGATAACCTGATGGCACGCACGCACGCACTGCACGATGGAATGGGATGGGGGGAAAAGGAGAAGGCGGTCTGCAATTATCGAAGGTATGTAATGTACTGCATGCAATGTATGTAATAATGGCTCGAAGCGTGGGGATGGGGATGGGGATGGGGATGGGGATGCGTAATGCGTTGGGACAGATGCAGGTGCGCGGATGGTGCAGCTTATAAAGTGTGGAGGTGGAGGAATTGGTCTGGGTGATGCGTGCTCGTGTTATGGACTTTTCATCAAACCGCCTCTCGTGTGACCTCACAAAGTTGATTGTCCCCAGACACCAAGCCTTCGAAATAGATTGGAGCCCGGCCAAGCATTGCGATTCCCAACATGGACCTTCGCAATCAGCCCCGCATTATTCGCTGATGCTTCTCTTCCCCACCGGCCCTGATGGGTCCCGACCGCGCAAATCTTAGCGATCGGCCTTGCCTTGAGTATTGAATTGTCGCTTGGCATGTAGGCTTCCGATGATGCTCCGCTCCCGCATCTTGACATCCTCGGTTGGAGAGGCACCGAAAGCATATCATTTATCCAAAGCTTGGCTCTTTACAAAGTCAATTGCACCAACCCCTCACTACCGCCCATCATGTCACTCGTCTTTCGAAGAGGCATTGCATCTATGGCATCTCTAAAGAAAGCTTCAAAGGTGGTTTGCATTGGGAGGAACTATGCGTTTGTTCCCCAATCATCCATCTACACAATCGCTTGCTAACAACCCCACTTTCCAGGGACCACATCAAAGAATTAAGCAGCGCAAAGCCAAGCCAACCTTTTTTCTTCCTTAAACCTGCTTCTTCGATTCTGGCACCTCAAGATGGACCGGTCATCAGACCAAGAGGCGTGGATTTACACTTTGAGGTGGAGCTGGCACTGATTATGGGCAAGAGGGTTAAGAATTTGGAAGCTGCTGATGAGAAGGGTGCTCTGGATGCGATTGAGTGTTTGTATACCTACTAGGCAGAGGTGCGCAAATTGCTAATTTTTTCTTTTTAGCATATGCTCTCAGTATCGATATGACAGCCCGGAATGCACAGAACGAAGCTAAGAAGAAGGGTCTACCATGGGATATCGCAAAGGGTTTCGATACCTTCCTCCCAATCAGCGAAATCGTTCCAAAATCGCTGATTCCCGATCCCCATAACGTCGAGCTTTATCTATCCGTAAATAACGACATGAGGCAGTCGGATTCTACAAACCTGATGCTCTTCCAGATTCCAAGGTTATTGAGTGATATTTCAAAGGTCATGACCTTGGAGGTTGGGGATATTGTTATTACGGGTACCCCCAAGGGCGTTGGATCAGTTGTGCCGGGCGATATAATGAGAGCTGGAATAAAGGTTGATGGGAAGGAAATTGAACAGGCGAAGATTGAGGTGGGAGTTGAGGACTCCACAAGTACGTATGAGTACAGGGCAACGTAGAAGAGGAGACTGTAAATACTGTACAATGAATACCCCATTCTTCTATGTCAAATCAGGGCAGCCCTCAACACCCATTCTTAATTTCTCTTTCTTTCCCTTGTAATAGAGTCGCAACTCCCAAGGTGCCGTCCCAACCCTACGTATTCCCAGCAAACAATCTAAACCCCACTTGTCCGCGAAACAGAAAGAACCCCTCCTCAACCCTCCAAATTCGGATCCTTGATTTCCCCAGGCTGCGGCGCACTCTCCGCCATAGTCCCACACCCCTTACACCTCCTCCTCTCCTCACTCCCCTTGAACCCCTCGACCGCCTCCTTAATCTGCGAGCCCAAATCCGTACAATGGAACCTGGCCTCATCCACCACCATCCCACAACTCCTACAATACCACCTCAGCGCATCCTCGCTCCCCTCGGGTCTCTTCTGCTCCAACACAATGCCCACCGTATCCCTAAACCGCACGGGGTTATGCGGCGTGTTGGGCGGAAGCAGAAATAGCTCCCCTTCGCGGATTATGATGTCCCGGAATAGGGGGGAGGAGGTGGTGTGGTTCTCGACGATTTTGAGGAGCATGGCGCCGCGGTATTGGTAGAAGAATTCGGGGGTGGTGTTTATGTGGTAGTCTGTTCGCGCGTTGGGGCCGCCTACTATCTAGAGATATGGAATTTAGGGATTTGGTTCTTGGTTTTTGGGTTTGGGGGAGGGGAAGGAGGGAGGGGTACCATGACTGTCATGTCTTCGTTGTAGACGCAGTAGTTGTTGATGGGGGGTTGGAGGAGATGTGAGTTCTCCTCGAGCCTGGTGGTTTGTTATTACTAAGAACCTTGTTGAAGAGGTGGGTTTTACTTGCCATTTTGGTAAATTCAGTGGACTTGCGATCATGTTTCTGATTTGATCCGTTTGGTATTTGGGTTGTGTTGTTGGAGCTAAGCTTTCAAGCTGTACTACTCGTACGGTATGGTACAAATATTTGTTGCCCCTCTATTTATGAGCGGGGTGTTTCCTTATCGCCGAGCTCTCGGAACTTAGGCACGAGTTCAGCACCCCCTGCTGTATTTGACTCCAAGACTACAAGCGTAAGTTTCACAACACATCATCTGGTAGGTCATGGAGATGCTGAGATTCTCTTGTTTTTTTAAAAGGGAATCACTGGATCCGTTGCCGGCTTTCTTGGTGGTCACTTGAGCTATGGATTTGTTGAGTTTGGGTTTACCGCTACTTTAGTTTACGCAATTGGTTCCGGTGTTTCCTTGTTGATGGAGTAATGGGAATACCATTGAGTTGGTTGTAGGAGATTTGACGAATTATCGGATGGGTTTTCAAAGTTCTGGAGGTTAGCCGTTTGAGTTGAAAGGCAGAGAGAGTTCTACTGTAAGATCTTACCGGTACTAGGTACTCTTGGTCAATCACGAACTCTTGAGACCCCTGGTGGTATTTCATGTAGGATACTCAATTCTGTTTCCTAAATTCTTTGAGAGTCTTTTTCACTCATACATCGCGTAGCTTCTGAGAGAATCGAAGGTCAACTCTTATACTGATATCCAAGGGTCCTGAGCAATCGGAATAGCTCAAAGTTCATAGCAATGCTATCTTACCCATGACAGGGCAGATCTACATTACACACGGTACTTTCTATGAATATCCGGGATTCATGGAAGCCCTGAGAGTGCTGATTTTTGAATACTATACTGTCTTTTCTTCTTCTCATTTTCTTAAGCATTGGTGGATATAGAGAAAGCGGTACGAAAAGTGCGCTTATTTGCTTCTATTTTAATCTTCAAGATATAAACACCTTTCTCCTACCACACCATGGAACAAACCCTTCCAAACCCCGTTCCTCAATTGCGTTGGCGTAAAAGATATTATCGTCAAACCATTTTCTTTGTTTGTGGCCAACCACATATTCGCTTTCCCCAAATGCAATAGTACGTCAGCCAACAAACGTCGTTTTCTTTGTCCTTTCACCCTCACTGGAAATTTCTGGATCCAACATCACTTTCTATTTTTCTCAATGGTTGGACTCGAAATCTGTGAGTGACTTTCTGTTCTGAACTCCAAACTTGTAGGATTTACTCTTTCGTACCTATTGAGGCATGTCGAACTCGCAGCATAAAATTAAGCGAAGTCACTCTTTATCATCTCTTTCGAGGCTGAAGTTGGAATATCAGTCGAAAGGCAATCCGATTGATATTCAAGCACTGCCTGTTGATGGAAGTAGACTTGCTCCGGGAATTCCACTGAGCGAGAAGAATAAGCAGTCGAACAGAAACCGCAGGCAACGCCCGAAAACTTATGCTGTATCAAGACGTCACGAACAGTTCGTTTCCAGGCTACCATTGGGTTACAGACATCAATCTTTACCTTCTACTCTACCTTCTACAAAGGACGGGTTCCTTCAAGAACCTCTAACAAGAAATTTGTCAATACCACAATCCACTGATAGTCAACTCATCCATAAGGACTATTTTGACATCGAACCGACGGACTCTCAGCAAACTGTATCCTTTTTTTCCTCCGACAGCTCTAGCGAATGGAGCCAAAGCGATCCTACGAAACCAATCGAGGATAGAAATAGTAGGGAGATTAGTTGGATACCTTCACAAATGGAGACCCTTGATTTGCCAAATGATACAACAGCTGAAGGACCTTCACACAGTCCTCTTGGAATAAACTCACCAATTCCCATTCGACCCCTAAACAACGCACGTCCATTGCCATTAGCAAAGCAATATTCTACAGATTTGATTAGTATTTCTGGAGGTCTCAATATGCCAGAGGCTCAACTGTCCACTGGTGCAAGGCATCCTCCTGATGTCCAACGCGCTCCTACAACCAAGTTCACATCAAGACCTCAACCCCTGAAAATAACTACGAATCCCAAGGCATCGATCTTCTCGCCGGGAGAGATTAAAAGACGAGCTTCAAAACAGGCTTCGGGGCTTAAGTCTGCTGCTAGAGAGAACTTTAACGCTGTTGTCTTTTTCGTATCTCCGGTTTCAGGAGGCAGTATTGTATATACACCTTCAGAATACGGCTTGACTCCAGGTTCTGCGCGCTACAATTCTCCGATTCATACTATATCAACAATGACACCTGAGTCTCAACCTCATACGCCGAGTCAAATACCACCACAGCCGCCTACGATACAAGAAGAGGGTATGGAAGGCGAAGAAAGGAAAACACCTAGAAAACGCAAGCCATTCGCTCTCAGATCACCTAAGACAAACAATTACAAAAAGTACTCAGCCTATGCTAAAGAAGGCAGGCTACCTGCAACACCACTTCCAGGGACACCGGAGTACCAAAGATACTGGCACAAGTTTTCAAACCACAACGACGAAGAGAGTGACAACAATGGCGACCAAACACCCATTCAAGAAGCAGCCGAAGAAAACTCAGAAATCCCCTTCTCCCAAAAAACACCCACCCAAAGCTCTCCCCACCCCAACTCCCCCACCTCGCCCCAACACAAACCTCTCCCCCCTCACCCCCTCCACACCCTAAAAGAAGAAGAAACCGACGATCCCACCACCCCTCCCAAGCCCCGAAAACCCACCCGCATGTTCTCCTTCACCGGCCGGGGTTCCTCACGCACCAAAGACATCGTCAACGGCGAGGTCTCCAATCGCCCAACCACGATCGTGAGTAACCAAAACCGACCTTCCTACGAAGGACCCGGGACGCCGAGTCCGTGGATGAATTTTGGGACGTTGAGGAGTCCTGTGAAGGAGACGTGGAATGTGCTGAGGGAGAGGTTTAGTGCGAAGGAGGTGGAGATGAAGGACCGTGAGCGGCGGGTGGAGGCCAGGAGGAGGGAGATTGAGGGGAAAGGGGGGATTTGGAGGATGGGTGAGGGAGTGGAACCGCAGGATCCTAATAGTATGTTTGTTTGTTTTTGTTGTGAGTTGCATGTGGGCTTTGCTGACTTTTTGGGTAGCTGGGAATGTGCCTATTTGGTTTTAGATTTAAGACTCGAGATTCGAGGGTCGAATGGGAAGTGTAACTTTTCATCAGAGGAATAGAGGAACAGAGGAACAAGATTTTGGTAGTAAGTTATTAAGATAAAGTCTTTTGCTGGCTCTACGCTTTAGGATCTGGTGATTAAATAGGCGACAACTCTCTCTTCAGTCATTATACCAGAGACAGACAAGACTACAATGTGCCAATAAGCACAGAGACTCTACTTGTAACCATAATTTCCATTCTATAATCCCATGAAATTCCCGCGTTCGCCTAATCTTGTCTATATCCCAACTATTACATATGCACTGCACAACTTTCAAACCATGAAACTCTCCTCATTCTCGCACGTACCGTACAAATAGCTGCGCGTACTCCTTAACCTACCTCAAATTATCTTTCTCTCTTATAAAAGGCCTATAAGTCTCGAATTTCCTTTCTTTCTTTACTACGTATAGTAGCACCTGTCTATCAAACTGCTTGTCTCTCACGTATCCCACCTCCTATAGTATTTACTTAATCATACGAGACGAAGTTTTAGAAAAAAGGGTTGGATAAAAAGAATACTTTGTATGCTCTCGAATCTATGAAAATGTTAGTATAGTAAAGTTAGGTAGATGAATTGTTTTGATACCATACGAGTACCAGCTCTTAATAAGTAACCCGTAAGCCACCCCAGGCCTTATTTAGTCAAAAAATGTCGCCTTAGTATGGTCCTATCTATCTCTGAAATCAGCAAAATTTAGACTTCTTCAATACTTTCCATCTGCATTCGAAATGAGACTATATATAGACGCTACAGATTATCTTTTAGGCCTATAGGATATTGCTATAATATCGTTTTAGTAGTAGAATTAGTAAGTAGGTTGTAATTAATGTATTATTTTTAGGATTACTCTAAAGCGGATACAGAAGTAGATTATAGTGTTACCTAGGCTCTATTTCATACCCGTGGGCTATCTCTATACTAATCCGGCTTTAATATAATAAGATATCTTTGTTTAATTTATTTCTACCTAGATATTAGTATCTAATTTTAGCGTATATAGCCTACAGTAGAGTCCTCGCTTAAGCCTCGGTTAATATAGGTTATATAATTAAGAACCCACGGTATACGCATTAGCTTACATACAACAATGTACGACAATATTTCCCGACCGAACAGAGGCCTAACCACTCCTTCGCCACAGATCCACAACACGGCACCGTCCCGAATGTAACCTCAACATCCCACATAACCACATTCCGATTAATATTCCGCCCCCAAAGTCCCGGACTCTCGATCGACGCGGCTTTAGGCTAAAATACCCCTACCCCCCGCCCCCATCTTCGCACCACCAACCAAGCACCCTAGAACTTCAACCACACATGCTTCCAGGTTCGAGTTAATCTATTTTGCGCATTTGGCTTCCTAGATGGGAGGGGGGTGGAGGTTTTGTTGCGTGTCGCGGTTTGAGGGAGTGAAACCTGGCGAATGGAGGTGGGGATGGTTGGGAGTACTGAGTGTGGATGGTGATGCAATATAGGGATTGGGATTGGATTTCGGTGGGGAATGGATTGGTTAATGGGGTGAATGGATGGATGGATGGATGGGAATGTTCTCCCTACTCTATTCTCGAGGAATGCTTAGGAGAATATGCGTGGGACAGTGTTCTTGAAGAGGGATTATCATCCCCTGCTCGAATCTCTGTCAGAGCAATTCAGAGTAAATTCACTCCGAGTATCAAAGTCATAGTAATAATAAAACTCTTCGCATCGGAAGCTCTGTATATTTTCTACCCATTGAGGGGTTATAAGATACTTCTGGTAGTTGCAACACCTTCTGTTTGCCTTGGTTCCGATTCGCTTTATTATTTTACACGTCTATTTCCTAAGCGAGCCAACCACGCCGCGTCTTATTAGCAGGCTCGGCAGGGTAATATTTGCTTTCTGGTTGTATTTTTTTTAATCGGTTTATGGTAGTTGTATCCATCAGTTATAAATCTTAGTTTGCAAACTATATCTTCTAGGCTAGAACTTAATCTTGTGTTTTCTATTCATTAGGTATGTGAGCGTGCTATATTATTGTAATATTATTTAATATATTGGTAGTACATCTTATATGTTATCAGATATATAGTCCATGCTCGTTCTCTCAACTGATTTGATGGGCGTGTAGTATTAGTACTAAGTAGATTCAACTTTTTAGCGATCTGCGGTACTTGACTGTACTTGACTGAACTTGACTGAACTTGACTGAACTTGACTGAACTTGAATGAATTATTAAGAATGCAAATATTTGGGTAAAGTTCCAGAACGGTGCATTGCCGTCTCTTGTGTAATACTCCAACCCTCTTCATATAACAGCGACAAAAAACAGGGAGGAGGGGGGGGATCTTCTCTATTCTTGTTTATGACCTTATAAATGTTCCCTGGTATGGTTTTTAATTTGTGTCATCTAAAACATAGTTTTATGTTTCTACTGATAGTCTTACTTCTACTAAGCACCGTCTTGTGACTCTTGTGGTACTCGCCATGGCAGGATGAATTATGTCGCCGTTTACGAGGACAAATTACTCCGGGGAAGCAAGTTTGCTCCAAATTCTCACAGGGTTCCCAAGTTCTCGATGACGGAGGGGCAAAGGAAGAATTTGAAGCTCGAAGAATACTTTAAAGGTTTTCAAAGGAAGTCATTTTGGTGTCGACTTGATGTCACATGAACCTGTCGATTGTAAGCATAAAAATATTATGTTCTACTATTTCGCACCGGGACATCCAGTGAGCTTTACTGTCTGGATCTCTAAAGGCAATTTGTGACTAATGCAACTCCTTGAAGTGGACGCCCATAGTAGTAGGAAGTTACAGTGTCCAACTCTAAAAACCCCCCTGACACTCCTAATCAATCAATGTCATTGGCAAACTGAGGCGACTTTGTATTCACCAGAAGAAGCAAACAGGTGTACACAAGTTAACTTTGTAGGCAACACTAAAATGTACCTTATGAGTGTTAATAATCTTCTAGCTTATGATGGGAATTGGGAAGCTAGTAACCTACAAGTCTGGGAAAATCTAGAACTAATCTGTTGTCTTAGTAGTAGGATTCCGACCAGTTCGCACATACTGCCTTGCGTAAGAAGGCATCAAATCTGAAATACTATGTAGCTAAGAAAGGAAAAGCTATACATATTTTTGCTCGGCGGGATTCGTCGAGTAGACGCACTTCCTGGATCAAAGACATCAGAAAATGTCAGGACTCAGGAGATTTTTCAAGATGTACTCGAGTATCATTGCAATAACTTGATACCCGGCAAGGCCGAAATCGAGACCGCAAGAAGACGGGATCAGTACCTCTCAGACCCCGAGAACAAGTACAAACCAAATTTTGGGGTTATGGATAGAACAGATGGCTGAGTCAAAGAGGAAGCAGATGATGTTAGGCTAACCAACGAGAGAGCTCTACCAGAAGAGAAGTTGAGATTATGTTGTACCTGCAGACGAAGGGTTTCAAAGGGCTTTTTCGATGTAATCCTTAATACGTACCTGACTGCGAAATCCTCGGTGCCTAACAATATATTTCCTTTACATTTCTCCGTAGACCAGACAGACACTATGGATTGCGAGACAGTAAGATATGCAAAGCAGCGAGGAGTGGCGGAAAGGCCAGCTTGTTTCCCTATTACCTCTACGAACGCGATATTATCATGTTGAAGCTTAAGGGGGAAGGTTTTACTAGAGCATCGGCATTCTATGGAGGCTTCTGTAGGGCTTCGCGGCTAAAAGAAAGAGGTTTCCAGTATGAAGCTGACAATCAATGGAGGTTTTTGGAGGCATTTTACATGCACTGGCAGATAGAAGGGGGGGGGGGGGCTTGCTTTGCTTATACTTACAGAACTTGGCCAAGTTTTACTGCCATTCAACCCTCAAATCAAGAGGATATAGTGTCCAAACCAGTCCCAAGCAAGCCAGCTTGGAATTTTTCAACAGCTGTTTATCTACATGAAAAGATACACAGGAGAATTTTTGGGTTTGTTAGGTACTGCCGAGAGTTTCAAAGTCGATATGATATGCGGATTCTTGTACAGGAAGTCGTAATCAGAAGTTATAGTCTGAAGCAAAAAATACAGCTGAGTACTCCAAAAAGGGTTATTGAAATGACCAGAAAACTCGCGCTAAAATAGTGAAAATAGCACAGGTCATAAGACAGGGAATTCAGCTGTCTCTCAAAGAGAGACCCAAAGATCTTTAAGAATAGCTAGGGAAGAAGTGTCTAAATAGTTCTTTAACCAATATTATAGCCTCGTCTTAGTACAGCAATTGTTTATCCACAATTTAGTATATCAAAAAGTACACCTTCAAAAGTTCAAGACAAGGAGTTACAAGAGTAAATTTCGGTCATTTTAAAATCGCCTTATCAACATAGGGTGGATTCTTTGAATACCTATCCCTTGCAACTAGGTTACTTCCCAAAGCGCCAAAACTGCTGTCAGACAGTATATAGTAGTTGAGGGGATAACCGGGGTATAATTCAATAAATAGTAGCCGTCTTTAGTATAATATTTTCTCTCCGATCAAATCTTCCATTAATTCCTTATTGTTTTTGTATGATTACGTAGATCCCCTCTTACAATAGGCTCGTAAACAAATATCCGAGCGTGGTAGCCGAGGATCTTACAATTTTATTATTACGGAGCCATCTAGGAGTGCTAACAGCAACGAGTTGACTAGCCACGACGGTATCAATTCTACCTACATAATTAACACAAAGCCACATATTCTATATAGCCGTAGTCTCACCCTTGGATTTGCCTTGGAACAGTAGTTCCATAGACGAGCGAAGATAATAACGTTCATTATTATTATCCTTCAGAGAAGGAAACCACCACAAATTTCCGTATCCTTATAAGTCGTACCAGAACATAGAGATATTCACGACCTAAGCATGTATCTGTATAAGACCTTAATACCAACACTACTAAACTGCTAGGCAGTAAACGTGTTCATAAGCGAGCGAACGTGAAAACAAGAAATTCTACACTCAAGAAAAAACCATCCCAATTTCTTCCATACCTTACACAACCCCACTTAAACCAAACACCCCATCCCCGTACCCCTCCCCTCCCTCCCCATCCCTCACCTCACCTCCCAGTATCCGTCATAGTATGCACAAACCTCAACCGTCCCCCCTCAACCCGAAACTCATGCGTATCCGCACTACTAGCAAACGTACACATAACATCAACTGCCCCAAGTATTTCATCAACCACATACCTGCGATTCGTGATCTTGACACCCGAGGGAACCCCCACATTACAGCTATCACTCGCACTGCCCTTGCCCGTGTAGCTGCCGCCCTCGAGGCGCGCGCAGGGCGTGCCCCAGGGGACTTGCACGCTTTTGTCGTTGAAGAGGTCGAGGTAGGCGTCTGCGGCGGCTTGGATGGTTGCGCGGGTGTCGAGTTTCGAGGGGGGGATGGGTCCCCATTTTTCCTGGGGGAGGGATGGGGGGGTTAGTTTGTGTGTTGGGGGGAGGGAGGAGGGGTGGATTATAGATGAAAAGTTTGTGGGATACTCCAAAGAATAGCCTTATAAATCTAAAGAAAAGAAACAAAAAAACGAAGGAAAACGAGAAAAAAGAAAACAAACAACCAACCTCTTCCAACCTAACATACTTCAACGTCCCCACCGGATCAAAAAGCCAATCCCCCTTCTCCGTAACCACCGTCTCCACCTTCTCAATCCTCAACGCAGACACACTTCCATTCCCATTCCCATTCCCATTCCCCAGTAAACTAAACCTGATCTGCGTCCCAATCACATACGGATGCCTCGCCTCCGTCGAAACAATCTCCGTATACGTCGCGCACTGCGTAGTATCCAGCGTCGAGCGATTGTGATCGATAGCGATGGGTGTAGCGAGGACGCCTGCAGTGATAGGGATGGAGACGTCGTTTTGGATGTAGGAGACTGTGTTGGAGAGGGTGGTCATTGTTGAGGCGGTGCCGGAGACTGGATGTGTGTGGGGTTAGAGTTGGGATTTGGGGGTGTGATGGGGGTAGGAGATGGGTAGGGAGAGAGGGGGTAGGAAGGGAAGGGAGGGAGTAGGGAGGGAGATGAACCTTGAGCAGAGAGATACGCATTCGTGGCTTCCTTCAGAGCTTGACGCGTGCATTCTGATGCTACAGAACTGGAGCTTGTGAGAGCTATACCAACGGTAAAGAGAAGACGAAGCATATTGAACGACTCCAAACTTCAAACTTCAATTCGAACGGTAGGTGTTTCCTTCTTACCATTCAAGCCAAAAGAACCCTCTCCTTTATAAGGGACAAAGAAGAGCTTTATATAAACCCACTTGAGCTATCAAACCCCAAATATTAACCAGAAAGGGTACAGTATGGGAAAGAGACCATGGGGAGGGTAAGCTTTGTTCCTAAACCCACAACGGTTTTAACTGGGTTGGAACTATTCAATCCCCTAATCTGCAATATCGGCAGATGGCAAAATACATGTGGGGTTATTGTTTTCGTAATGTATATAAATCACCTTCAAATTGCTCCCCCTCAATGTGTGGGGTTCAATTCGGCACTTGTAGAATTCCGGCAATAGAAGAGAAGCACGTCTCAGCTCAGGCTTTGAGTAAAAGGCTGTATTATCCAGAGCTTATATGTGTAATTCCATACGTGCCACATCGACCTCGGCGTTTGGCACTTGCCAATCACTGCTACAGTTGACCAGAAAAGTTCCCCTATCCCTGAGTAGTCAAGTGCTTGTCTTATTTTAATTTTTTTAATTTCTCATATATCTTTCGCCATTGACAGCATGTGTCCCCCATTCATGCCATGGTATCGATCTTTACTCATCTTCATGAATCCATCCATAGCCGCTATAAACATACACAGGGATGCCCATATCTTGTCACAAACAACCCTTTTCTCATCTTTTCGCCCCTGGTCGACCGCACTCTCGCTCGCTGGTTCCCTCTCCTAATTGAACACAGCGCTGTGCCAAATCATCAAAGACTGCCAATAACACCAGTTATGTGTAAAAGTTTTTTCGAGTGTACCGCAGAAATGTAATATGCCAGTTTCAGACCCCCATGCATGCAATGTATATCAAAGACCAGAACCAATCCCAATCCCAAACGCAAAAAAAAAAACATCTCAAAACCAGGCCCTTATGAATCCGCTGCAAATGCTTCAATTACAAAAACAAAACAATTCAACGCTTTCGGATAGGCCCCTAACCTATCAACCTCTCCTATAATGAACAATGACGGTTCATCAAACTTTTCAAGCGGCAAATGAAACAAATGAAAAAGTTTCAGAGGTGACGAAATTGCTGATATTATACCCATCCTATAGCTGCCCCTAATCCGACAAGCAGAAAAGACCGACTTTGAAATCTGAGCGAAACTGACAAGAAGTGCAAGGTAACAAAACAAGTTCACGTGGGTGGCTACTCGTGTAACCAAAAGATGCCTGGGTAGTGCTGGTTGGGAGCTAGGAGCACGACGCTGCGATTCTGATCATCTTTGGGGCGACGTCCGATTGGGCCATTGCAGGCTTCGAGTTATACTCCCCAAACATATAGGATGGGCTTAACCACCCTTTCGTTCAGATTCATTGTTTGGCAACTTCTCTCTTTGTGGTTGGCCATTCACAGAGCTTTTCATCTCTGTTGTTGCGCCCTTCTTCTTGCCGCCTTTGGGAATCTTTTGCCAAGTTCCAGATGATCCACCTTCACTCTTAGACCCTCGTGTATGCCCGTTTGGTTTATGAAGTGTGCCAGTCTGCTTGGCCTGGTGTCCGTTGTTAACACCACCAGTCTTTGGCTCAGGTTTGGCTGATTTGATTTCCGCCTTGTCAAATCTTTGTTCCGAGTTGACTGGTTTTTGGGATGGTTTCTGATCCGATTTGAGCTCTAGGCCGACCAACTTCTGGTCCCATCTTTGCTCTAAGCTGGTTGATTTTTGATCAGATTTATGTGTTGATCTATTAAGCTCTCCATTATCACCTATGATCTTCATAGAAACCCTACTGCTCTTGTGGTCTGACAATGGTTCAAACTTTCGATTCGCAGTTGGAGAAGGAGTTAGAGTTTCATAGACAGGAGATAGATGCGGTAACTCTTCACGTAGACCATCATGGTGACCAGCCCCAATATCAAGAGGAGACATCCCGCCATTTTGCCTCGCTAATCGATTACGCGAATTTGGGGATAATCGTGGCGGGAGCTCAGCGACCATACGACCATTAGTTTGCTTGACTGGGTTTTCGGGTGTCCTGGGTATGCTCATGCCCTGTGTATTAGAACAATTATCCAGCAAAGTCTCAGCTCGAATCTCATATCGGTGGTCTCTGGGCGTTACTTGTCCAGGCAGCTCTTCATCACTTTCTGGTGTCTCACTCATCATTCCAGATGTTTGCGATGCCGAGTCCAATGAACCTACCGCAATATCGCTGCTTTGGTCATCAATCATAACCGCACCATTGACAGAAGCTTGCCAATTTGGAATCGAAACGGGAGCAGGTACGTTAGACCCATTAACAACAGCGGGAGCTTGGATGTTCAAAGCACGCAAATTAGAACTTGAAATCCCGTGTTGTGGCTGCATCGAATTAAATGGTATTGTATGAGGCCCCCCAGTAGAATACGTTCGATCATGTCCAAGTGGAGATGGAGAACGAGATGCTCGCTTTAGTCGATCAAGTATGGATTGCGGAAGTTGATCCGTGGAAAGCCGCCTACGGCCACCATGCGCAAGGTCTCCAAATGCCGGAATAGCCAATGCAGATTCTCTTCGCATAGGATTCGGCCGTGTCTGGTTAACATAATAGCCCACATATTCTTTGGGAGGATCTTCTGTTGGGGGGGTGGTAGCAGGAACACCTAGATCGGGATTTTCGTCGGCAATGAAATTTGGTATAGGAACCCCAGTGGGTTGCCTTGCCGATTGATAAACACCAAGTCCAGGATTCGAAATTCCAACTGCTTGCACTGCCATATGTCCGGAAGAAGACCGCACAGCAGGTTGCGAGTGCGACCGAAGTGAACTACTTGACTGCCCATTTTGACCGACACCATTGGCTGCGTTTGATCGATGCATGCTTCTCCTCAATTCGGGTACTGCTGCGCTGAGAGATGGCGAAGAAGGGTTGGTACTTGGAGTCTGGTAACCATAACTTGGGTAACCTATGGGATAGAAGTACATGTCGGGTCGAAGAGGAGCAGTCAGTGGTGGTTGATCAAATGAACTCGTTCGATTTCGATCGGAACTTCTGTCCGTCCTTGATCCAGAAGCACTTTGAGCCTGCTGGGACTGTGCGTAGGCTTGATTCTGTTGAGCTTGCAAATACCCTTGGGATTGGTTATATAGCTGCAGACGCAGACTGTTCTCTTGCGCTTGCAATACCGAGTACGTCGTATATAAATCGTTGTGCAACTGAGCCTGTGCTTGACGTTGAAGCCATATGTCTTGAGCCGTCATGTTCTGGGGAAGGGCCCCGGGATTATAGGGGGCGTTGCTATCGTACCCTGCGCTTGAGGCTCTTCGATTACTGTTATTATTGCGATTATTTTGGTTATGTCGTCCGCCGCCTCGATTGCCGCCTCTCCCTCGGGTTGACTGTGAAGTACTACGCAGGACAGGCCTGGGTTTGGGTGGAGGCCTCTCCCACACTCTCTCCTCCTCTTTGGGATATTGAAACTGCTCACAACATTCTTCTAGTTTCCCTTGTGCCACAAGATCGAAGGCGCGCCTGATTTCCAAATGTAATCCTCGAAACGACGTATCATCCGCGGTATTTCCCAGATTTCGTCCAACATTGAAAGGCTCCTCTACACAAAGTGCGTTATTATTTGCCTGATGCCACTTCTTCTCGATTTTTGTTATCGACTTCCCATTCCGGACAGAAACCACCTGCTTTTCGTAATCGAACTCGTACCCGTAAAATCGAAAAAATGCAAACAAGAGCTCTCCCAGTGTTTCCTTATTTTTGGCCCCATGTCCTTTCAATGCGTCCAAGTCATCCGCGAATGCACTTTCGAGTCCGTCTTTTGAAGGGAGTTTCAGGTGAGGTCGTTGGTGGAGGGCTGGTAATACAGAGGGGTTTCGAGTTTGAAGGAAGTAAATAATCATGCATATCCAAGTGTACGAACTGAGCGTGCCACCAAAAGCTGTTTGCAGGTTAGATCCATAAACATTATCCTAACTTCCAAGGGGGTATCCATACCAGCATCATTCACTATCCTTCTCTTTGTCCAATGTTTGATAATCATAGCGAGAGGCCTTACTCGATCGTCAATGAGGACGTATGTCTTGATCATTCGAGTATTCTCAAGAGCAAGTGTGTTATTGACATTCATGTCGCATGCCAGGCGGAGCTCGGGATCCCAGATCTTGACAATTGGAACCTTGGCAGTGGAAACACAAATGACCCTTTCCATCCCATCTGATGTACAATGTTAGTGGGGGCTTCCTCAGTGGCTGTAATCAGCTGAATTGAGCTTACTCTTAGCGAGAAGATCCGCGATCAGACAAACACCTTCCATCTCTTTGGCATCTGTCGTTATACATATGTCCACTAACATCTCATTAGCACATGAACCGAACCATCCCAAAATTACACACTAACCATCCGATTCATCTGTACAGAGTAAATTCCCCGATGATCCAAATACGTGCACCTTGATATCATGCCCCGGCCATTCCTCATTAAACAGTTTCTCCAATTTCTCTATTAGCATTTTCCTTCGCGCTTCGCTCGCAGGAGTAGGTAATAACCGGTCGTATAGTTCCCGCATATCCGTAGACAAAATCCGCTCCTCATCTTCAGACAGCTTGCTTTTCACACTTGCCGTGTTCTGCTTTTCCAGTCTCTCGGCCCCAATGCTATATGGCATTCTGCGCTTCGTGTGTGCCATGGCGGTCTCGTAACGACATCCTCCTCTGGGTGGCGGTATTTTAGCGGATGGAAGTATGATGTTCGACTCCGAATATGCGGACCGAGGCGAATGATTATTTGTAGCATTGGGAGAGGGTTCTCTCGACTCGAAGGAGAATTTGCGTGCATGTTGATGTGGTGTCGACGGGACAGAGCTTGATTGATGGGAAAGACTGGTATTTTGGTGGTGTATACGCGGTCTAGGGGGCAGCTGGTTGGTCATGTCCAACTTCTTTCCCGGCATGATAGCGGGATTTTCCTGCTCTGTTATGAGCGCACGCTCGCCTTTACTGGATTTGCGAGGTTCCTTATTCCCATGACCAACCCGAGCACCAAGCTTCGTAGTTCTTGCCGTATTGCCGCCACTTGAGCCGGATCGTAGACCAGGCACAGCCTGAATGTGTTGAGCAGACAGCAGAGGTGGAAGAGGTGAGGATTGTAGGCGTGTCGCTCTCGCTGAAGCTATGAGTCTGTTGTACTGGGCAAGCTGGGCTTGGTGGAATGAGGAATGCTGGGGAAGGAGAATCGGGAGGAGGTCGAGTTGAGGGGTAGGAAGTTGAGTGGAAGAAGCAATACTCGGTGATGAAGAGGGGGTCGAGTCTGCGAGAGTGTTTCGCCGCACCAGTCGCGACCACTGTGCTGACTGATATTGATATTGAGAATTGGCAGATGAAGGCTGGCCCTCCATATACTTCACGGCCGGGTGATTTCGTGGTCCTTTTGGGGGGAGTAATTGAAGTTGGGCAGAGCAATAGCCACAGCCAACGCGGTGTTCGTGGAGAAGACGCGAGGGTTACGTACCAGCGCTGCTTCAAGGTGGAATTGAGGCTGTGCTGAGTGTTTGAGGGCGAGGGGGGGAAGAAAGAGGCAAGACAGGTGGTCAATGGAGTCGAGGTTAGGTGTGGGTTCCAAAGGGTTTCCGCCTAGTGAATGTTAAAGTTGGGGAACCAGTGTAGTGGCGGAGGTTGCGGCCGATCTCTGAGAGGGCCACTGTGTGCGCGAGGGGTGCGGGAGGTTTGTGGTTGTGTAGGGTGCGTGGGTGCAGTGCAGTGCAAAGAGACAGCGAGTAGCAGAGGCACCACGGTACTGGGCACTAGGTATCAGATCGGCGTGGAGTGATTATACGGCCGTTGGAGCTCAGCGGCATGGAAGGAGAATAGAGTGGAGGGTAGGTAGAGTAGAGGCTAGACACCACGCTGAGGCTGTTGTGTTTGGGCGTGTGCTATGCGTGGGATTTTGCTTTGTCTGGTGGAGGAAGGGATGAAGGTATGAAGCTACCACACTAGGAGTCGTGAATACCGATGGGCCTAAGAGAGTGAGAGAGGAGAGCGAGGTCCAGGTTGAAGAATGGCCTAATGAGGCAACGCTAGCAAGGGCGGACAGGAGGGACTCCAGAGACCAGAGGACAGGAGAGACAGGAGAGACAGGAGAGCACGCGGGCCACTACTGCGAAAGGAACCTACTGTAGGACGGACCCAAGGCCTATTTTAGAGGGGTTCCCTTACTGGCAGAGTCAACCTCCCTAACACGGCCTGGAGACAGGGTCCTCGTCGCGACTCCGTGGCCTGGAAACGCGCGGGGATGCTTCCAACACTCATTTGCTTTCACTATTATTTTGCAATGCGAGTGCCTCTCGGTGGCAATTGAACTCTACGCTCTACTCAGGGAGGTTTCATGTAAGGACCGCCAATAGGCGGTATTTAAGTAAGCAAGCGGCCCTTATATGAAAGCCTACCGAGGATACCTAGGTACTCTACGAGTTATTAGCTAGTAAAAGCTCGGTTTCTATTCAGCTTTTCAACTATCTAAACCTAACTCTCGAAAACTAACTCTCTTAAACACGTATTTAGTAACTTTATAATAATAAATAATATTTCTCTATAATATTATCTAGCTTTAAAAATATGCTTAATATTAATTTTCTAGTTAGTAAAGTATTACTAATATAATAAATAGTTTTTTAAAAAGTAATATTAATAATATTATATATTTTAATATATTTACTTATATAACTCTAAATATAAAAAGTTAAAGAGTTAAATACTTCTAGTAAAACTTGAAAAATAACGTTTTTAAATTTTATAAAAAGTAAATATATTTAAGAAAGTATATATTAGAGATCTTAGAATTAACCTTCTATTATAAGTAAGGGTTATATTCTTACCTAGTTAATAAAGCCGTATTCTAGAAAGTCGGTTTATTAAGGGTCGAAAGGCTAGGGAAAAACCGAGCTTTTACTAGTACCTATTTGTAACGCTAATCTAGATACGGGTATAGGATATAGATACTCGTGCCTTCTAAAATTCTAGCTTCTACCTCCATTTTGGTACACGAGTATTAGATTTCTTTATTACCCAACTAGGTATCTACTATCTCGGTACGGCTCGAAAGAGGCATCTCCGAGCCTCTTTCCTCGTCGCTCCTGCCTCCAATGGACGGAGGTACTTTGAGTACCGGTGAGTACGGTGAGGGCAGTGAATCTATCGGCACCTAGGTAGTGCCCCCTACAGTACGAACCTACCTACTCGTCCTCCCCTCGGCAATCAAACTACGATCCTTCAGCACGAAACCTCCAATTCCCATTCCCCACCCAGCCTCCAATCTCAACCATTGTGAACCACATGGCGAGCAGTGCCAGTGCCAGTGCCACTGTGCCAGCACAAAGAGCATGACTTCGTAGGTACCGAGGTAGTTACTTGAAGTGCACAAAGTATATATAGATTGGTCCTCCCTTTCCACATGGAGCTTGGCCTGGCTGGCTGGCGGAAACTCTTTGCTCAGAGGCACCCACGAGGCACCAAGAGCCAGCTTCTAGAAGGCTTGTGGTACGATGCCATGGCAGCCATGCGATGCGATGCCCCTTTGTGAGCGCCGTACTCGCAGCCAAGGTCCAAACAGCCAATACGGTACATCCGTACACGGTACACCACCTCCGCAACATCGTTTCTCCACCTTCCCACTTGGCACTGGCTCTGGTCTGGCTCTTTGTGATGAATATAACCGCCAGCCCAGTCAACCTCATTCCTGAACACCAGGTGATAATTTGCCGTTCCCTAAGCCAGCACCTGCGATGGATCAAGGAGGTGGGAATCCTCTCCTTCGCAAGCCGACTCAAGCCTCAGCCATCGGCCGCTTTTGACAGAGCGGAGAGTTCGTTCCCTTCTACATGTAGCAAACGAACGGCTGCTGAGCATCGGGATGACCCCTCTTCTCAGCTTGCTGATGCTTATTAGTACGCTAACATACTCGTACATACAATAATACGCCTCCGTCAGTAATGTCAGCCTGACCCGGTGCTGACGGCGAGGCCAATCTTTCTATGAAAGGCGTGAAAGGCTGTGGAGAGAAAACCAATGGGATTTCAATTGGAATCGTCCAACAACCGCATCCCCTGTTGGCGTGTTACCCTTCCTCATCCGCCTCGGTCGTCCTGCAATCCATCGCCGTGGGCCAGAATGTCAACTTGAGACGAAACTGTTTCAACTAAGCTGCCAACTGCCGATAACTTTATATCGTGCAGTACAAACACAACAAACTTTCCCATGCAACTTGTTCGGTGGACACAACCGTGTACAGTACAGTACTCACAGTCAATGGACAACCGCCTCAACCAACCGAGAGTGCATTGAAGCACAGTAAGTTATGGCCGAATCAGACTCCCTGTATTTTTCATAACTCCTACCCATTTTCTTGGGAATCCGGGGACATAATCACAGGCACAAGCCTTGTACGAGCTGCGGAATTTTCGCATTCCACCAAAAACATTTTTCTAATTACTGGTACTGCCACCATATGTTTTACGAGTATTGAGGTGGTGATTCGTTCCAGTCGTGTTCTCAAGCACCGTTGATCGGCCACATCCGCTTCGGTCTAATTCTTACAAAGTACTACTCCGTAGACGGTCTCAAGGCGGCGTCTACATTTGGGATTTTGAGTTTGAACCGCTCAACCTTATTATATACTTCCCGTTCTCATGAAAAATCTCAAACAAATCGATTCGGTACCGCTGCTTGTCAGAAGTCTGCTGCCCAAGCCTTAAGCACCCGGATTTTCATCTAGTTCTCTGCACCGCCATCAGTTCGCCTGAAAGACAGATGTCAGAACAAAATTAGAACAAAATTACAAACACTTTCCAATAATGCATTGATGTCGAAAAGTCTCTCCTGATGACATGAACTATTGCGCCCCTGTACAAAATCCGATTTCGAGCGAACAACCCCTTAAATCACAACGGGCGCAAAACTTACCCTTGAAAAGTACAGCTTCTACTACGTTCGCTACCAATTTACAAATCATGAGGAGGTTCCTGTCTTTACTGAAGAAGCACACAAAACTTCCGATTCTGAAGTTGGAATTGATATGGCGGATGGTCATCAACCGACGCTTTCTCGTCCTTTTCAGCTGGGCACAAAGAACGCCTCGCTAACGTGTCTGACCAATAAAACTCCCTTCCCCATCTCAACTTTTAGTTCAAGCCAACTCGGTTATTCATGAATTCGATACTTAGCTATATATTGGACACTCCCGCTTTTCAATAACTTTTGTTCGGAGGTCATCGATATTGCAACTTCACACGTGAAAGGAGCAAGAGACGATCCCTACATCGGGATTAGCTCACACATATCCTGGTTTCGATATGCGTTTCCTTTCGTGGTACTGTATTGGGTTTTGTGGGGGTGTATGACGAAATGATATACAGTCTGTCTGTACGAGTATACAAACCCCATTTCATCTTTTCTCTTGGTACGGGTAATGGCTAGTGTACATTCGTTCTTGGTATTGGCAGCGAGATATAATGCTTTGCTTCAAGTATCACAGCGACTTCATCTCTTGGTAGCTACAACACGTTCTCACGTATATAGCGCAATCTAAATACGCGCTTTCGATCGCATATTCTCCCTTTACTTTCTCTATCCACTCCGAGGAAAAGGATTACCGCTTGACGTCTGAATAATACCTTCTCCGTGATCTTCCATTGTCCATTGTCCCGCTAAGCAAAGTTTTATATCTAGCGAGCTTGGTGGTTGCGTGCTAATAACATTTCTGTCGTACACACTACGCGTCACTTCACCTACTCCACACTGGTGCTCATATTTGTTTGCACAAGGACCACAGATCTGGAAGAGATATGGTAGGCATCGATATTATGAGGTTATCGAAAAAAAATGTTTGATGGGGATAATGACTAGCTCTTGAGCTTTTTGCCTTTGGGATGTTGTGATTTGTGATTCGGATGGAAAGTTTGTTATGCACTCACGAGTGGAGGTTGTATCTTATTATTGGATTGCTGCTTAATGTGCTGTTCTCATCTGAGATGGTGGATGTTGGTGGGTTGTATCTTTGGAGTTGGGACGATTACTTTGTATATCGAGTACAGGTGAGTCTTTTGGGGGCGATTTATGCTCTGAGGAATTTGAATTGTAGAGGTGTTTTTTGGGTATAATGGATGTATGGTACTATGGATGTATGGATGTATGCATGGCTGAAATTGATACAATTTGTAGTTGGATACCTAGGATGTTCGAATACTTCGATGGTACTGTAGGAAGGCGGGGTTAGTGTTTCTTAATAATGCTTGGTAGGTACAGTAGTAGATATGGATTATTTTTCCTCGTGAGCGATACAGGACAGGAACTTTCTTAGGCCTATCTATGGTGATAATTCTGTGGGTGCTAGCTTTTAGTACTTTCTGCTCTCTTGTACGAGTAGGTCTCTCTTAATTCGCTGAATTTAAATTTTAGGGGGTTGATGGATTTTTTTGATGTGTGCTTGTGTATGGTTCTTTGGTTTACGCATTTTCTTTGGTCGCTTGGAATCTTGGAACGCTTGGAAGGAGGGGAACTACTCTGGTGTGTATCTGCTTCGTCTCATTCTTATCTGTATTCTTGTCTGCTTGAGTAAATAGCGACCGTTATATAGCTAAGACCTTGTCTGTTCACGAATTTCCATCTCTTTGATTGGTTCAAAATCGAAGTCCGATATCATCTCCGATCGGAGCGATATCGGACAACCCAAGGTTCCCTCAAGGTCCCCTGCCAAGAGCCGAATTACCCCTGAGCACAATCCCTGCGACAGCTCCTGGTGTGCCCCTTCGCGACACCCCTCTGTTTCAAAACAAAACGCCAGAGAGAACCGTGAGCTCTCGGTCCAAACAATTTAGACGGAAAGAATATGTAAAAGGAAGCTCTTCCTCCGCTCTCCTCAATTCCCTTTCCTCCCTTCGATAAACCTACACAAACCATATATAAACATCAGCCAAGATGTTTGCCAAACTCACCACCAAGATCGCCATGCGCAAAGCTGGTATCCCCTCGAATACCTTCTCCATGCCCGAAACGAAATCTGGCTCCAACTCCAAAGACGGCGGCGTGGGAAATGCGGCCTTGCTGCCCGTTAACAATCCCTTTGCGAATCTTTCGGTGCCCAAGAGCTGGCAGAGTTGGGCTACGCCTGCGCCGGCGCCTGTGGAGGTTGCGGCCCCGCCTGTTGTTGGGACGAAGGCGCCTGGGAATGCGACGTTGAGGGTGCCGGGGAATGATGGGAGGCCTAGTGTTGTGGTTTTCTTGAGACATGCGGGGTGTCCTTGTGAGTTTTTATATGGTTCTTTTTTTGTTTGATGTTTTTGGTTATTGGAAGAAGGGAGTTCAATTGCAAGTTACTGATTTCTGGGATTGATAGTTGCGGAAAAGACGTTTATTGAATTACGAAGACTGGCGAATAAATACCCTCGGTTGTCATTCATTGGCGTCTCACATAGCTCCAAAGCAGCTACCGATCGATGGGTTACCCAGATGGGAGGTGCTTGGGCGGTGCAAATCGTGATTGATGAAAGTCGGGAGCTCTACGCCTTATGGGGGCTTGGAATCAGTACCACATACCACTTACTGAATCCTTGGACGCAAATGGCTCGCACCAAGTTGGGCAACACGGAGGGAATCTGGGGTCGTGAAGTAGATCCTAGTGGGAATCGATGGCAGGTTGGGGGAGCGTGGTCGATTGATGAGTTAGGAGTTGTGAGATGGGGTGGTGTGAGTGCTACTGCGGATGTACAGCCGGATCTGGTGGATGCGTGTAAGACTTTGGGTGCGGTATAAATACCTTGAATGGATCTGGACATGCATTTTTGATTTGGAGTACGGAGTCTTCGTATACACGGGAAGTTACCAAGCTGATATCAAGCAGTGTTTATATTTAGAGGGAGATATGGTTCAATTGAAAATGTATAACTACGGAAGTACCGGAACATCGAGCAGTGATCAACCAATTTGCAAGGCAAAGTGTTGATTTTCGATTGGTCGTTTCATAGACGTCCGTGATAACGAGAGAAACCCAAAGAAACCGCGGAAGATACTTAGATATCCAGGTTTTGAGTTCGGAATTCTCCACATTAATGGCGTCGCGACTCGGCAACTTCTTTTTACAGGCACTGAAAAGTGGACCGATAGGAGGTATTTGATAACCTCCTTCTCCTTGGGCTTCCTCTCATGTATTATATTCATCATCTTTCCAACTGTCGTGACTTTTCATTTGTTTACAATACTTGTTCTATATACTCTAGTTTCATTTTTGTCAGATCCTTGGATCGCACCATTTTTACCAGTCTTTACATCTTAAAATTTCAACATGGGAGACGGTGATGGAGAGGGTCAAAAGCCAGGAGGCACCTTCCAGGAGCATGTGGAAGATGAGCAACATTTACTAAGCCCAAACATCAATCCACGAGATGAAGCCCACGATGATCTGGCTCCATTGTCACCGTTACCATCCATTACAGAGGGAGCCCCTCTATCTACATTACAGTTCATTGAAGAGGGCCAAGTTCTCCCTCTAAATCGTGCTGGTACAATGCCCGTCCAACCACGAGAAGCAGGTCCTTCAGCATCACCATCAGGATCTTCCCAAAAGAACCGTGGAAGATCCGAATCCACACCTCAGAATCCCCAAAATCCACAGCCGCGACAATTATCACCTAGATCCCGGATTTTTGGACGAACATCAATTAATTCCAATGAGGCACCCACTATTCATAGCTCCCCAGAGAGACCAGAACGACATGTATCAATCAGAAATACCGCAAGACCGAGAGCAAATACCTCTACGGCATACCCTCAATTCAACAATCCTGGTATGCGTCCCAGGATGGGGACTTGGGCAACAGGAGCTCGCGCTCGAAATGGGACTATTCGTCGTCGACCAACTGTGCGTGTACAAGCACCACAAGATACGGATCAGGAAGAGAATGTAGATTTCTCTCTTGCTGGACCGCCTGTGGAGGTTTTGACGACGAATCAACCATATGTTGATCCTGGGTATGCGGATCTTAATCCTGCTTATGAACAACCAGCGAATACTAGACCCGTATGGGGTCTGGCTGGTCCGCTACCTAGGGTTATTAGATCTGGTATGATTCCGGCTAGAGAGGAGCTGAGAGTTGATGTCTCGGCGGTGGATAATGGGAAGTATAATCAGCAGCAGGATTTGGAGAATGAAGGGGATGTGGAGATGGGTAGGATGGAACCTACTCGCTTAGGGCGACTCTCTTCACAAATACAGGGTAGACGTAGGAGCGCGAGCAGGTTGATTCACGGGCTTGGTCGGAGTGATTCTGGCTATCGTCGGACTGATCATTCGCCTGTGTCTCCTGGAGTGGGGGAAAATCAACCGTATAGCCCGCAAACTCAGCCGATCAAAGAGCAGGATGGTGGAAACCCGAAGTTGAATGATATTCCTGAAATAGTTGGGCAAACGCAAAACCCCGAAGGAGATGGGTGGTACCCAGATGATGCTGCTTCAGCAAAAACAGAGCATGAAGAAGCTGGCAATTGGGAAGGAGAGGACTATCTGGGTTACGGACCCGAAGATGAGATTCACAATCTCCACACAAGATGGAGTGAGATACGTCTGAAATTCCGAGAACCTCTTGCTGAGCTCCTAGCCGTTAGTCCAAGTTCCCCCTCCCTCATGACAGCCATTAACTTAAGCAGGTCACTGTTCAACTCACACTCGGCTTCAGCGCAAATCTAGCCTCGACAGCAGCTGGCAACAACGCTCCCACAGACCTAGCATGGGGCCTCGCAACCATGGTAGGAATCTACATCGCAGGAGGAATCTCCGGCGCGCACCTCAACCCCGCAATCTCCATCATGCTCTGTATCTTCCGAGGATTCCCCCTCCGCAAAGTACCCATCTACATCGCGGCCCAACTCCTAGGCGCTTTCCTCGCAGCCCTCATCGCCTTCTCGCTCTACCAGCGCAGCATCCTCCAACTCAACCCCAGTCTCGCCGACAGCGGAACCCTCAGTGCATTCATCACCTACCCACGCCAAACGCACATCACAGGCGCCCTCGGCTTCGGCACCGAATTCCTCTCCACCTCCTTCCTCGCCATTGCCGTCCTCGCCATGGGAGACGACACGAACGCGCCCCCGGGGGCAGGCATGTCGGCTTTCATCATCGGTCTCACGATCACCATTCTCAGCATGGCATTCTCCTTCAACACCGGTGCGGCGATGAATCCCGCACGGGATCTGGGCCCCCGACTGGCGGTCCTGGCGTTGGGGTATGGAAAGAGTGTTTTTGAGAATGCGTATTGGGTTTATGGACCGGGGTGTGGACCCCTGCTGGGCGCGGTGGTGGGCGCGTTTGTGTATGATGTGTGTATTTTTGTGGGTGGGGAGAGTCCGGTGAATTATCCAAGGAAGAGGATTCTGGGCGTGGGGAGTAAGTGGCGGAGGAGGGTTGGGGGGAAGTTGGGGAGGGGGAGGGAGGAGTAAGGGGTCGGTGGATAGGGAGGAGTTTTTAGATGGACTTTTGGAATTTTGGAGTTTGGAGTTGGGGGTTTGTGGGATTTGGGAAGGATTGGGTATAAAAGGTAGATAGATTTTAGATTGTGTATAATATGTGTACTCTTTATGGGAGAATTGAAGACTGATTCGTTGATATCTGCATTTTTCTTCAGCGCGGAATCGGGGTTCTCTGCTATTACAAGGTGTCTAATACCCCACTCTCAAAAGTCGCCTTGTCTAAGCGAGGAAACATAGGGGTATTGTAAAGAGGCGAGCGACATACACATACTCATTCATCAAAATTAGACAAAGCTGCATTAATCAATTTGGATAAAAAAGAATAAGCGTCGTCATATAATAAAATACCCAAGATAAAAGCACGAACTGGCCCTGGGAAGGAAGGTGATTGCTTAATTTGCTACCGAAACTGATTTTCTTCCGAATTGAGAAATGGATTTAGGCTGGCTGTGCGAAATTATATTAGCTACTCTTTAGCGAAATTTTATCTTCCCTGGAAATTCGTAGATTCTTTTAGAATATGATTTGTAATTTTTTATTGCGAAAGTTGTGGCTAACGAGTATTTTCTATTATTTAGTACAGTATTATGGCGAGTGAAAGTGTTTTTTTAAATTTGCTGGGTTTTTGACTGGTGTTGAGTTTACCTTAGATGTAATTCTTTTTGTGTCTAGATCTGTCTGGACGTTAGTTGGATTATCCTTCTTATGGATCTTTTGGATGTTTTTGAAAGAATTGCCCATGAATGCGTTCTTTGAGAGAGAGAGAGAGAGAGAGACAGTGTGTGTGTGTGTGTGTGTGTATCTGTTTTGTGTTAAGCTGGAATTTTGGAAAGTATTTGCACTAGCAAGTGCCACTTTAGATGTCTGTACTTGTGTCCCAGTGTTGCTTCCCAAGTTCCCACTTAACATCTCTTTCACTGTTCAGGATCAGGTAAGGGAAGAATGTACTCGCTGCTTTGATATGGAAGGGTGGTGGCAATATAATCCAAGCATTCCAACCTTTCAAGCTTTATCCAAGCTTGCAGTGACAATTACTTCGTACATTCTTTGTTTTTGGTGTACGGCAGTTAGTATGATACCTACCGACAATGGAAATTTAGGCTTCAAGCGTCTTGAAAAGAGCTAAGAAGGTCCACAAAATTCTGTGCTACAAACCCTTTCTCCTACCACAACTTCACAAGAAAAACGAAACGAAACGGTGAAAAACTGGCGCCACGCGTGACGTATTACCTCTTGCGTACAGTAGAGTATAGAACATCATTCTAGGCACTTTCCTAGTTTGAGGTGCCCTACCAGTAGAGTTTTAGGCTAATAGGTTTGAAAACCTTGCAGAATCGTAACGTAGTATAAATAACGTAATATTGATAATAAGGGCGAGAAGGAGATGAAATTGGGTTTTGGTATTAGCAAAAGACCTACCCAGTCAAATAGAATGACATCACTTTATCAGCCTCATGCTACCCGGAAAGTTTCCTTCAAAGGCTTATCATCCAGCATTCAAAAAAGAAGGAAATAAATGTTTGATCCGCTGAAACTTTGGATGATCATGTTTGGTGAAAACAAGAAAAGTTCGGCCGAAAGCACGGAGATAACATAAACAGAGGGATAAATATTTCGAACACAATTCTAGGCTGATATCAGCAACTGTAATTCAGGCACTTATATATCTGACGTTGTTTACAGATAGTTAGTTTTCATATAGAGACTTGGCGTTATTTGTAACTACTACCTGGTGCTACTGTATAGAGAGGAACTTCTCGCTTGTAGAATACTTTCCAATCTGGAAGACTCCGTAAGCCTCATGATATATCTATGCGCCACGGTTTTCAAAATATAGACGGAGAAAGCTGGGACATATCATGTCCACTTGAAATCGTACGTGATAAATGTCTATATCGTCCTCTCTAAGACGGCTGGTCCGCCGGATTAGACCAAATTCGTAATATAGACATGCCAAGGTCTATGTTGAGCCATCCACCGTCTTTACTTCTCTATGTAGTAAATTTCCAACGGAATGAATTCCCAAAGCAGAAAAACTCTCTTTTATGTTCATCAATTCATAGATATCTTATTGTGTTTATGACTATGCGATCGCCCTTCGGTACTTCATTTTTAGTACCCAAAGGCCGAGCTTCCGGAATGCCAACTTGCCGAGTCATCCGCCATACGTCGTTAATAAACATTCAATTCCTCATCCACATTTCTGAAATTCATTTCCTTCTTCTTACTCATCCAAAAACACTTCCCAAAACTCTCCCACAGTACAGAAAACTCCCTGCAGCAGGATCTACGTTTGTGGCGTGAGCCCTTTTCCAACATCCTGACTCCCGAGAGCCGCCGGAACGTTCGGCGATAATCAGACCAGGATTTTCCTGACGTAGCCAATCCCAGCCCCAAGCAACAAGGTTGCAGCAGTCAGATTTATCATCAGAAGACATCAGAAATCTCATGCGTTGAAACGACTTCATTTCTCTGAAATACTTCTCTTGGACATAAAATCTGTCTACTTTCTTCCAATTCGAAGAGTTGGAGAAAAGTCATCCCTTGATTACAGCACGTTTTCAATCGACAACGGAGTTAAGCATATGAAAATGGCACGATCTTCTACATTCCAGTAAGTACTCGCTCGTATCACATGTACATACAACAACCAACCCCGAAAACTTCTTACTTACACGTAAAACAGGAAACTTGCATTGGCACTTGCGCTCACGACATTTGCTACAAATACCACATCGATAATACTTCTCACTCAATCATACGATGAATTGTACGATTCATGGAATATTGCCCAGTCTTATGGGTGGTATCTCCATGTTTCCAGCGTCTTCTCACTCTTCGGATTTATCGGTGCTTTGAGAGTAAGATCTTATTCCTTCATCTCACACCCATATTTCTTTAAAAAAAATCTAACAAAAAGCCAGCACGACACACTATCCCTCAAAATATTCTCCCATTTCCTCATCGGCGATGCACTTCTCAGCACCTTTCTCAGAGTCATGCTGATCAATGGAATCCCCGGATTTGGCATCTCAGATACCTTGTGCTTGAAATCTGAAGAGACGCCCCTGAGTACCCGCTCCGAAGATGGATGTACCAAGATTGTTACTGCGAATCAGGTGATGCTTACGGCTGTTTGTATCATTGTTATGAATTGGCAGACCTTGGGAGCTTTGGCCTGTATGAAGCAAGTGCAGGATTTTAGAGAGAGCGAGGAAGAAGAGAGAGGTACCTCCTATCGGGATCTTGAGGAGGGCGTTGAGGATGCTTTGATTGTATTTGAGGGTGAGGGAGCGGAGAATGGTGAAGGCAAGGTTTGAGTTCTGGGAGGATTTGAGTCTACTTTACCATGATCTGAGTACCTTGGATTGCCGAGGGTGCACACCATTTCGAGCTTTGTGAGCTACCTGTTCAAAAGGAGAAAGCCAAGAGAGACTTGGTGGAGGGTAGGATAGAGGGGAGGGAAGCCACTGCTGGGTGCTATTTGAGGCGTTTTTGCGATGCAGAAGTGTTGAAAGGAAGAGCGAGGAGGGATGAAATGGCAACCTCACCAGAGGCATGAAGGTAATGAATAATGAAGCTTGCGCGAATTAAATTGTCTAGATGCAATTGTATATTATAAACAGCATAGTAGATCCTCGAAACCCGGGAAAAACGTCTGACTTTAAACTTGTAAATGTACCTGCAACTCAGCTCTGAGACTCCAATATATTCAAGATCCGCAAGAGCGTATTGACCACCCTGCACGTACCAATGAGTTTGACTTGTAAATTGAAACCTAGGGCTTTCTCTGTTTTCTTAAAAGACCTCATCAAATCCGAAGCCAGAAGACCTTTATTCGCGCTATTACTTGTGGACGTAGACACATGCTTAACCTAATAACTTCTCTCACGCAACATAATAACAATAATTCGAGAAATCGGATTATGTCTTAAAGCTCCCATATTAGGAAACATTCGTTGCTGGGAAAAACCCAGGTTCGCTTCTAGCACAGAGCCTCCCTAAAAATAGCCTTTGATACTGTAAACATACTTCGTCCCAGGCGAAAGGATTGTAGGTCTTTCAGGGGTTGTTACCCTGTTACCAACCTTAGCTACCCTAGCAAACCTACAATGTTTTCGCCTGGGACGAAGTATGTATGGTCATCCTTGAACGTCGCTTAATTGAAACATCAAACACAACGACACATCGGTTCTTGAAAAAGCCGCAAGTTAAATCACTCTCTCCCTTTACTATTTCAATGTTATTTCTGAGGGCTTCATGTACTGAAAACTGTAAGGTGAAACTACCATGCGCCTGCAAAGCAATATAGTTCATGATTAGCGTTTATTTGGGGGGAGAGTATACAGCGAGAGCTGAGGAGTAGATAATTCTATTAGCATATGCTTGAGGTTCACTGTTACTTTACTTCCTCAGACATCTTATAAGTTCCGAGAAAAAATTCCAGCTAAGGTGCTTTTTATTTTTGAGATTCTAATATATAACCAGCTCGGCAGTGTATCTTCTGCTCTGAGCTACGATACCACATTGAAACCAAATCATTTCTTATGAAGTCATTCCCACTACTCGTCTTGCTGTGAACAATAAAGAGTAACATTGAAAACATACATATTAGTGTAAATTACTTCGTATTTCAGAATCACTCCGTCTTTTTTAGATAATGAAAATCATGGACCAAACCAACGTGTTATTACAGATGATACAACTACTTTAAAGTGTTACAGCTACTTCTCTGTCGTAGTTTCTGTTGGTTTGGCTTCTTAGGCCTGGACACTGAATATAATCTTTGTGTATTCGTATGATCTTCTAAAAGAGTATGGGTGGTGCTAGCTAATAATATATGGTGGTGTTATGGACTGTCTAAGACAGTTGCACGTGACTTTCCCTCCTTTCCACCTGCACCACAGGACTTGAATGTACTGACAGTTTCTATCTGCCCTCAAATTTCGTGAATTTCGGGGGGAGGAATCAAAAGTAAATATTGGAAGATCATCTCTGGAAATATAAGCACTCGCTAAAGTAACCGCAAAGCTCATACTAATTCCACGTAGCAGATCAACACTCTGCCCTAGAACCACAAGAACCTCACTCTCGCCCCAAAAACCATTCCCACATTCATCGTCCTCCAAATTCCCCTCACATCTCTTCACCCTTCGTCCACCACCCAACAGCCTCCAACCTCACAACACCTCCTCCCTCTCAATCCCCAACAACTGCCTCGCCAACTCCACAAAAGTCTCCTCCTTCCCTCTATACCTCATCCCCAGCAACCTCTCCGCTTTCCCACTACTAGCCACATAAGCATTCTCATCCAGTCCCCTCACCCCCGGATTCCCCCTCGGCGTCCTCATTTCCAATTCTGGGATGTTGGAACGGAGGAGATCGGAAATCTCTTGACTTGATACGGAACCTGCGCAGATTAGGAGGCGAGAATTGGAGGCTGAGGGGGTGAGTGCTGCGAGGAGGTGGGCGTTTGCTAGGTCCTGTTGTGTGTTAGTTCTTCAGGAAGGTTGGGGAGGGAGAAGGGAGATGGAAGGAGGTATACCCTGACGTCGACGTAGAGATGGAGGCCATTTGGCGGCTCGGGTGCTTCTTGGGTGGAGTTTATGAAGAGGTTGTAAATTCTTCCGTTCGATTGGTTGAGGTCTTTTATACTCTCAACCGAATGTCTCAACGGGCCGTAGACCATCGGAGGCGCCAGAGTCACAAGGTCGAAAGCCGGCTTTTCGGTTTCGAGGAAATCCCACGCTAGAAAAACATCAACATCACTTCTCCTGCAAATTCCCACTGAGAAACCAAGGAATGTAGGGAAGGGGCATTGGGAAAGAAATACATACCAGCCTTCTCAGCAAACTTCTTACTCGCCTGATACCCCGCATTAGAACTCCCACTCAACGCCTCCTCCCACGTCCTCGGATTCCAATCCTCCTCCGTGTACACCTTCCTCGGCACCCTCACCACATCCTCATCAAAATCAATGATAGCCGCACAACTACTCGTAACCACCACCCTTTTCACACTCCCCGCACCCCCCTTCACCGCCCGCAAAATCTCCAACGTCCCTTTAATCGCCGGATCCAGGAACTCGATGTTGTTCTTCACCACACGGTATAGGAAAGGGGACGCAGTGTGGATGACGATGTCGAGGGGCCTGCTCGCTTGTGCGCTTTCGATGATGGATGCGAAGGCTCCTGGGACGGTGATGTCGGGCACGATTCCTAGCTCTAGATTGCTGAATTGGGGATGCGAGGTGAAATCGAGGGTTAGTTTGGTGGCTTTGGAGGGGGAGCGGACGATTGCTAGGATGTGGTGGTGGGATGTTAGGAGGAGGGAGAGGATGTGGGAGCCTATGAATCCGTTTGCGCCGGTGAGGAGGATGTTTTTGGACATGGCTGTTTGTTGGGTTTAGTTGGGGGGTTTGAGTAAATGACGATGTAAATTTTGTGGTATTTTAAATCAAGATGAGTTTGAGTGATAATTGGTGATGGAAGGGAAGGTTAAAAGCTGGGGGGAGAGTATCTTATATGAAAGTCGTCAGTAGAAGCTGCATACGAATTCCGCCATAAAACTCAAAGTGCCGTTCAATTGAATCAAGATAAAATGATAAAATCATGACTGAAGCAATGGGTCGAAATCAAGAAGTTGCTTCCTCCACCACAACCAATAAATTACATGTACTGTAGTAATCACCTTACTCATCCTCCTGCATACACACAAAAACAATAACTCTAAAACCACGTTAAAGGCCGATTACTGATACCATTTTGACCCCTCACTCACTCCGAGACGGATTTCATCCACCGAGTAATATCGAGTGTCAAAAATAAAACGATGCTACCAACACAGAAACAGCCGCTCAGTTCTGTCATGTACTCGGGTATCGGTTGTGTAACCCGCCAGTAGAATACACCACCTCATTCCCTTACCTCAGAAAACAAGATTCGAAAGGCTTCAAAATATCTCAAGCACCAACAAAGATCAAGTTCCCAAAGGAAAACTGCTAAGGCCTTTACCTAACAATTCCTCACCGTGCCATGATAATAATAATTTAGCGACCCTTCATACACGGGCGTACATACCTAAGCGAGACCCCCTATCAACACCTCTCAGCACCCATCGCCAAGAGATACCTATTTCAGCCTACATATATCCATCAACACCCCAAGAAGATCATCCCCCGCCTCCTCAGATATAATCATATAAACCCTCGAAAAAGGGGGTTTATCGAATAAAGGAGAAGTACAGACCAAAGTAAAGAAAATCGCATGCGGCATGCCTGCCAGGAGGATCGCAGTAGGGAAGTGGAGGATGAAAAGGAATGCATTTTACGGATGCCCGGAGATGGAAGTCCTCTATGAAGTGGAAAAACGAATTATTATAAGACATTATTAGACTAGACTCACTCGCCGCGCAAGTCGCGACGATGGTTTTCAAGAGAGAGCAAAGAAAAAAATAAATAGTCATGAAACCAAAAATGAGATCTACACTGAAAGCCGATACTACCAGCAAAATGTAAAGCACAAATCACAAAGAACAAGAGACTCAATCTATAATTGGCAAAATTTCATTGGTATATTTCCGGTACGTGGATCCTCTCTACGTGAGTCTCAACATCTACAAAAGTATGCGCTTGGTATGCAAACGACTGTATCTGTATGCAACGATGTTCTTCTTTCTTCCGCTGGAAATACCTTGGTCCTTTGAAAAGGATGGTATCTCCCAACACCAAAAACTCCGCCCGGAATGGTATCATAACTTATAGAAACCAATCATTCAGCATATTTCCTTCTTCACTCACGATCAGCTTTCCACAATCCATATGGACCTGTACAGTTCTTCCACATCTTGATGGTTCCATCCTCACTTCCGGTAGCATAAAGACTTCCATCTGGTGAGAAGCTAATGCTCCAAATAGGTCCGTGATGACCTTTGTGCACATCTAGAATAATTAGCTTTGGTAGACCATCAGCGGAGGGAAGAAGTACCTAATTCCTGCTCAGTATCATAGTTGTATACTTTTGCCCATGTATCCTTGATACCACCAGTAACGAATTTTCTTTGCGTAGGATGTAGTGCAGCGCTTGCAACCTCATACGGCAAGTCAACTGATTTGATCAAGTTGCGCGAATCTGGACCACCATAAAAGTACACAGTCTTGCCTGCCGCGATAACAAGAACCGGATACCCACCACCGATATCAGTAGGTTGCGGTTGATAATTTGTGAATTCGCAAGAACCAATATCACCTTGCACTGTTTTCTCCTGTACAACGGATTGAGTCCGAAGATCCCACCATCTAATGACCTTATCGTCTGCAGCAGTGACGAGAATGTTGGGGTCCTTGGACCAGACAATTGCTTTGATTGTACCTTTGTGAACACCAGGACCAATTTCAAACCCTTCCTCAGCTCCGATGAGAGAACGATCGAGTGCGCCGTTTGTCTTTCCCTCTGGGTTTACAACCATTTTCTTGGGGGTGGATGTTGTGTTGGGTGGTAAAATGGCAGCATGTTTTGAAAGATCGAAGAGCCGGAGTTTCTTTTCCATTCCTCCAGTTGCTAGAAGATCACCCTTGTCAGGAGGAAACGCAATTGCTCGCACGATATGGTTGTGTTGAAGAGTGCAGAGCACTTCACCGCTGTGAGTGTCCCAAACTTTGCTTTCGAATCGTTAGTCTGGAAACTAGCATCGCAATCGCACAACTTACGCGGTGAAATCAGCAGAAGCAGTCGCTGCAGTAGCAGCATCGGGAGATAGTCTTGCTTGGTAGACTGCGCCTTTATGACCAAAAAAAGTGCCAATCCTATGGGCCGTGAGCTACTTGTCCAATGGGACCATTTGTCCATACATACCAATCGCCCGTAACACCATCGCGAAGCATAGGATTATTGTCTAACATGGTCAGTTATGCAATTCCCAATTCAGATACGCCGCTGCACATACCCTTGCAAGCGGAAATCAAGTAATAGTCCTCTTCTCCATCAACGAATCCAGAAAAGTTCAAATGTGTGACGGGGCGTGAATGACCGTGGCATGTCAATGGAACAAATTGCTTGGAAATCTCAGGGCCGCCCATTTTTGCGAATTGAAAATGGCGATGAGAAATGGGATTTTGGAGAAGTGGTAGTGATATTCGAATTGAGGGACTCGAAAAGATAGTTCGTCAAGATAGAATGCAGTCCCTAGCAGTCACACGGGATGTGAGGGGAACGAGGGAGTGAAACCGGTACGCCGACGGTTGCTAATCCCACTGTCGGAGAATAGTGGGAGGCGGAGGGAGGGGAAACGCTGCGTCTCTGGAAGGTTGGACGGGTTAAAGGAGAGGGCCGAAGTATGGAGTATGGAGCTTTGAATATTTTCCAAGATAGAAGATTCGTTTGACGGGTCGTAACGGTCGTTAAAGGAGATTGGGGGGGTATGAGGGGGGTATGGGGGTGTAGTTGAGGGGGAGGGTTGGGAACAAGAAATGAGATACAAGAGAAACAGAGCGCACTTGGAGAGGTATTGCTACAGTCCAAGGACTCTATGTTGTAGGAAGGAGAGAAGACGAGGGGGACAGGAGCGGACGAGGCAAAGAAAGGCGAGGCACAAGCCACGCAGCCTAGCACAGTAGCACGGTGACGGGAGTTCATGGCCGGGGTCATAGCACCAAACGCCGACAGGTGGGGCGATAAGAATCACATGATCCCTTATCGGGGCCCTGGCAGTGGAGGCGGAGCGCAGTTACGTTAGCTGGGCTGGACCTGCAGATAGATACTCCGAGAAGCTCATCGACAAATAAAGACGACCAACAGTCTGAATACTCGAGCCCATTCTGAGGTGGGATCAGAACACATTCCAACTGTTGGGCATCATCTCTCTCTACCTCTACTCTACCATCATGGCAGACTACAAGCTTTCCGCCTTTCTCCGCGGCCACGAATCCGATGTCAGTTGCCTATCACCCCGCGTCAACGCCATGGTTAGACCATACTAACTCTTCTCTCCTTAGGCTCGCAACGTTATTTTCCCCAACTCCAAAACCGTCATTTCGGCTTCATATGATGGCACTGTCCGATCATGGAAACTGTCGTCCGAAAGCCCTCCAATATTCGAACCTACCATCTCCTATTTCGGATCATCCTATGTCACCTGTCTTGCGTTCCTCCCACCAAGCCAACAATATCCCGAAGGTCTGATAATTTCTGGCGGTAAAGGCCAGGCAATTGACTTGCGCCAGCCCTCGAAGACTGCAGAAGACCAAGCGGAGGCTACGCTTTATGGGCACTCTCATCAGGTTTGCGCATTAGCCGTTGACCCTGCCGGGAAGTATATTGTTAGTGGCAGTTGGGATGGATCAGCAAGATTATGGCCAGTGGGAAAATGGGATAGCCCGTCTATTATACAACAAAATGGGAAAGCAGGTAAAAATAATGACGTTGATATAAGTGTGCTGGCCGTCTTGTGCTATGATTCTGAAAGAATTATCACAGCTAGTATGGACGGTATGATTCACATATACATCAGTAATGGCGTTGGTGGCAAATTATCGAGATCAATATCGACTGGTTCGGAACCTCAGCGAGCATTATGTGCACTGAAGAACCACCCAACTGGAGCTGACTTTGCATCGGCGGGCAGTGATGGGATCATTCGACTTTGGCGAATATCAGGACAGCGAGTGGGAGAGATTTTTGCTCATGAAGATTATATTTTTTCCCTGGATTGTTTGCCATCTGGAGAGATATTCAGCGCAAGCGAAGATAAGACTCTGCGGATTTGGAAGGGATCAGATCTTGTCCAGACCATCACACATCCAACACTCTCGGTATGGTCTGTATCGGTGTGTCAAGAGACTGGAGATGTTGTGACGGGTACAAGTCAGACAGAAAAAACGGGTGATGTTCTGAGAGTCTTCAGTCGTGATTCCAAGCGGATAGCAGATGCTGAGACATTACAAGAGTTTGACGACTCGCTCAAAGAATGGGAAAAGAAGGAAGAAGAGAAGAAGAAAAAGGCTGCCGGAGAAGTATATCCAGGCCCTAGGCATTTGAAGACAACCCGCGGCACCAAAGATGGCCAGGTGAAGCTGATTCAAGAATATGATGGTTCAGTCCGAGCATATGCATGGAATGCTAGTAAGTTTGGAAACCTCTACAGATAAGGCGAAAACTGATATAGTTGAAGGCGAATCCAATTGGGACTTGCAAGGAATCTATAAAGATAGTCCAGAACAAGTAGAACATAAGGGCAAGAAGTACGACTATAAAGTGGAAGTCGAAACCGAAAGGCAAGGTACACTTTATTGCGCAGGCTACTTTCATGAAGATCCCGCAGTAGTTGCGGACAGATTTTTGAACGAAGCCCAGGTTGCGGGAGCTGGAGATCGTGAGGACTTTAGGAAAAATTTCGTGGACTCAATCAAAGAAAAGTATCCAGCTGTACGAGCGAAATGTAAAGACGTTGAGGAAGAAAAGGCTGAGGAGGCAGAAAAGGGAAAGGAGTCGGCTCGTGCGAGGATTGATACTCGCAGACAATTCATCAGAATCATGGACACCAAAACCGAGAACATTGAGAAGAGCATCATCAAACTGAACAAGGCATTGATCGACAGCGGCAAGAAGGATCTTTCACTGAATTCCAAAGAACTTCAAACACTTTTCGCTTGTTGTAAAGCTATCGGAAAACTACAACTCGCACACTATAAAAGTACCAAGGAGACTTTAGAAATCTGCGTCACAATCATTACCCAGTGGCCATATTCCGATCGCATGGCAGGAATGGACCTCATACGTCTCATATCTGGACAATCGGAAAGCGCCACTTATCGTGACAGTCAAGATCAAGATATCATCAGCATTCTAATTGGTTCTTCCCAACAATCAAATCCCCCAAACAAGAACTATATCATGATGACCATGCGAGCGGTTGCCAACCTCTTCGTCTCCGCCCCAGGAGTTCTTCTCGCCAAATCACAGTTCCCCAAATACCAAGCACTAATCACCACCACCCTAGCCGATGGACTTGATAATCGAAATCTTCTCATTGCCGTCACGACAATCTACCACAATCTCGGCGTCGCCTGCCACGTTTCCGGCGACAAGGAAACAGCACCATCTCCACAAGTCACTCGTGAAATCCTCACCACACTACCGAAAATCCTCCAATATAAAGACGCCAAGAACCCCGCAGACTCAGAGGTTGCTGCCAGAGGGCTGAGAGCCCTGGCTACGCTGGTGAGTCTGGGTGGTGAGGTGAAGAATTCGGCATTAGAGCTTGGATTGAAGGGGGCTGTGGAGGAGGTCGTGAGGAGATTCCCTGAGTCGAGAATTGTGGAGCTGGGGGTGGAGTTGAAGGAATTGATTGCGATGGGGGATGGGGATGTGGAGATGTTGGGATGAATTGGGGGTAGGGGCTTTAGACAATGACAATTTGGGACGCGAAGGGTGGAGAGGTGATGAATACGTCTATTCCGTGGCTGATACATGAGTAAATAGGTGTGTCGGAGTGATGAGCGGTTCAGAAGAACTAGAACTAGAAGCAGGTCTGCTCTGATGAAGTGATGATAGCACTCTCTATAGATCTCTAATCCTCATATCCCTCCTCTTCTTCTCGTTGAAGTAGACTTGTCCTTGTAGGTAGCTGGGAGACCGGGAGACTGACCGGACATCACATTCGAGAATCCGAGTATTTCATTTACCAATGAATAATGAAAAATCCATAAACCCACAAACGAAGTAAGCAGGCAAGCAAGCATTTTCTCTAGATCTAGTCGTAGAATTACCCTCTTCAACGCTCGGTAAATGGACCCTATTCTATGGAATTCCACGATGAAATTCTATTATGGAGTTATTCTAGAGCACTCTTGAAAAGGAGTAGAATATTCTATTAAAAAGGCTCTAGAATTCCATAGAAAATGGAATTCTAGTATACGTAATAACTAATTACTTATCCTACTAATTTTAGCTTGTGGACTTAGTAAATTAGAGCTTCGTAGGCTTTGTACACCCTAGAGAGGACTACCGGAAGCTTACGGAGGGCTAGTAGAGTAGTTAGATAAATAAACGAATAAAAGTATTCGATATTTTATAAAAATATAAATAACTAAAGTTCTACAAAATATATTCGCGCTCGAATATAAATAAAACAAGATTATAGAATAAATAATAAATAAACCTTTAAAATCTCGAATTATTTATTGTTCTATATATATAATTAGTAACACACACACCTTTTTTCGCGGACTAAATTTTTTGTTCTAAACGATTCAGTCTCTTCTCTCCTAGACTAAACAATCTATTTCCCTCTGAGGAGATGGCTCCTCCTAGGCCCCCTCTCACCCCTACCCCCTGCATAAGGGGTCCTAGGGGAGTAGGAAGCCGCCCTCTGCCCCCTATCCCAAATATACAACAACTGTTTGTCGCTGGGACTTCTAAAGTCCTTGAACGGAACCGAGTCGGACAGACCTACTTTGGTGGAACTGCAGAGGCAGTAGACCACCACCTAAGTACGTTTCTTGACAAGGCTCCCGACGACGTCCTTCCGCTACTACGCGACCTCTGTCAACAAATAGGCGACCTTTGCCTAGCTTTTCACAACGCCTATATACAAGGGAACTCCCCCCCTGTACTAAAAACAGCCCTTGAGCCACGCCGGCCTCTCTTGCGAGCAATAGAGGACGATTCTACCCTACCCTCTCCCATCCCTATAGCGAAAAAAACTTCCTACGCACGGACCGCGGCTGCCTTAGCAGGCGCCCAGGCTAGAACAACTATA